>JAQFZH010005152.1:0-10964 GCA_034695485.1 Entomobrya nivalis
TGCTATAAAAGGCTGGGGGCAACCAGAGAAAATACTATAAAGGCTGGGGGCAACTTGAGAAAATGCTATAAAAGGCTAGATCAACTTGAGAAAATGCTATAAAAGGCTCGGACAACTTGAGAAAACGCCAAAAAAAATCTGGAGCAACTTGAGATTTATTAGAAAAGGCTGAGACAACTTGATAAAATGTCTGAATAGGCTGCGACAACTCGATAAAATGCCATCACATTGCACATTGTTGTGTGCGGTCCAGGGCGAAGCCTGGCTGGCAGTTTCTAGTACTGTTAATTATTCACTGATCTTAAGTCCATTCGTGAAAACAAATATTAATGGTAAAATAAAAGTTTATATTATGAATAGCATTGCAAAAAACTAATGGAGAACTTTTTAAAAAATTTAAACGCTAAAAGACAGTTAAGGGTAATCATAAGGTGGGCCATAATTAACTGGAGTAAGGCTTATTACGTTGTTATATATGCATACAAAGTTTTAGATATATTGTTAATGTTCTTTTAAAAATGGGTGAGACTGACGAAATCATATTCTGTATCTAGACGCTGATGCAATGAAGTACTGCTAGTCGCTGGACAGGCACTACTAATTGAAATTCATTCGTAAGTAAGACTGTAGTTTTCTCAAATGGTAAAAACCGATAAGTGATTTTTAATAATTTAATATGTATACATATAACATGAACTGAAGGTTCATGGGGAAAAATGAGATTGAAGTTTTACAAAGAAGTTGTAAAAAGTTCTGAAACCAGAATAGGAGTGAACGGGTGCTGTTCAGTGAACAAGGGTATATATTACTTCTCATCTCATGTATGCATGTATGTATGTATTTATTAACGGTTTTATTCGGGATAGACCCATGAAACCACAAAACAAATATTTTACAGCAATAAAATAATGAATCATAACGAAGTGAGTCTGAGTTATAACAAGTCATTTACAGAATCAAAAATTGCAAGTAAGCATTTGTATTGGAGAGTATAAACATTATACACACCATTAGGTATATACCATATCATTAAATTTTCACATTAAACTAGTAGTGTCATAATCATTTAACCTCAATACGTTCTACAAGTATCTTAGTAAGTACATTCCATCAAATATACACAGTAAGTTCATAATTTTTTTTTGCATCAACTAATCAGCAACACAAGAGAAAAATATCAAGACGAGTGAATGTACTTATAAAACATAAATTGCAAGTCAGGTTAAACATAAACATAAATGTAGCTGGAACAATGTTAAAATATCATATCAACTTGTGCATTAAATTTATCTTATCTTATATTCAACTTTACTTTTACATATATCATTATGCGTATCATACTTCTCATCTCATGTACTAGTTAACACAAGATAATATGTTGAAAATACATATGAGGACAAAAATGTCCAAAAAACAGATACTTATTTTTATCCAGTATTTCTTATAATTACAAAATAATCCATAACATATGTGCAACAAGGTTGCATACAATTGCGTGCGAAGGTTGGGTGACAAATACAAGATCATAATGACCACAAAGACACATGCTGATTAATGACCGTGATTAGTATTAGTAGAACAACAAAAACAATCAACCACAAAGCTGGGCTATGTGACTGATGGTCTTTTCTCTTAAAACCTAAGAGATATAATATTACGACGGAGGGGGACTTTGAAAAAACCATTTGGTGGGCTTTCTTGAGAAATGTACGCAAACAAAAAGAATCTTATCAGGCTTTATTCACGACTCGTTTGGTATGGGCTTTTACGACATTCTAAAAACCAGGTTTGGCTGGTTGCAGACAAGTTCTATTGCCAATGATTTAATTATGGAAAAAGTTCAACCACTGACTGGAAAAACAACATTCGATTTAAAGGCTATCTATCACAAAAGTTCATGAAAACTTTTAATAAAGGGAGTGTAATGGGAATGAAGATTAAATTAGATGAGCTAAAATCTTCTCTGCGGCAAAGTGAGGTAACGGGTGCTTTGACAATAGAACCCACGGGTAAACTAAGTGACCCTGGCAAAATTCAACTGTGGTCACCAGTATGTGTTGTTGCGTTGTTTGGCCTTTGTTTAGCTGTTGCTTTAATTTCTATATTATTTGTACGATGGCTCATTCGGCCTCAAAGTTGCAGTTGATTAGTTAGTTAAGTTACACAAGGAATGCCATACAGATATCCACTAAAATAAGACGGTTTGACGACAGACCAAAATGACCACGGGTACTACATTATTACATTGATGATGCATAAAGATTTTAATGGTTGGCATTAACTTAAGGTTGATATTTGAACGTCTGGAATAATAAGGTTTTGAGTTTTAAATAAATAACAGCCTATAAATTAAAACTACAAAAAAATCAATGTATTAAGATCTACTTGTAAAATTTTAGGGGAAATGTGAAACTTTTGAATTGCATTTGGGTTATTAATGCCCACCCATAATTTTTTTTGCAATCGTCAGTTAGTTCTGTGAATAGGTTTACAAGCTAACGCGAAAATTTGTATGTTTAAAGATAAATGTTAAAATTAATGATTAAAAGTCCGGCTTATTGAAGTACTTTTTGTAAGCTTCTATTATAAAAAGCTTTACCAGTGTAAGTTCCTTGTTTATGTCGCATGGTTTTAAGCTAGAAATTTAATACTGTTAATCTTATATGACGTAAATGAAAAACACATCAATATAATTATTAAATTGAAAGAATAAAGTTATGTGCTTGATCAACGCCATTAGATAAACCCTGTACAATAAAGGTATGGAATTTTTTCAACTGATAATTCCTAATACCTGAAAACATCGGTTGGTGTGTCTTGTATATATTTTCACAATTGTGCACCTGGTCTGGAGTTGGCCGTGAACCTTAAATAGTATTTTCCATGCTATTTCGACCCCCGGAATCTTTGGATTTTTAGTTCTGAAATCCGTGGTATCGTCCACGGATTTTAACATAGGCGGGATAGGGCCTACTTAAAAAGTCACCTACTTACGACGGCTCTGCAAGCCGTGTTACCCGAGTTGGACCTTGATACTATGCATGCTATATACCCTTTAATATAAGATTACTGTGGCATATTCACATTTTCTGAACGGGCCTTTGGTTCCAAATTACGGGCCATATCTTATCTTGAAGCTACTAGGTCTACAAGATCTTTTGGTATTTCATGAACATTTGGTATTTTGGTATTACAAGCTGGAACATTTTAATTTTTGTATTTTTCATAAAATAAATCAATATTTATTCTTTTTCGCTCATGTAACGGATAGTTTGTTGACCAAAATAGCAGAAAGTCGTATTTTATAACTCCTTTCTTTATGGCGTGTGGCAAGGATTTCAGCCGAAAATAAATTCTATATACTACACACCTACATCCTAACTGTGTGTACACATATGTTCCATTTAATGCTCATTTGACACTTTGATCAAAAATTTCATTGTTTCCTGCATAATTTAAAAGTATATATAAATATACAGGTGTTTTGAGATTCGGTGGGCCATGCATGACTACATATGAATAAAAATTATTTTTAATTACCACTATTGTAAAAAATCCTTGAAATTCTAAAATTAAGAGCACCTATTTTATATTCATGTTCAGATAATATATATTTCGTGTAACACAAAAAAAATACATTTTCCAGCTTGTTTATGTACGTATGAAATACCGTAAGAATTTTGTAGACCTGGTAACTTCAAGATAAGTTATGGCCCGTAATTTGGAACCAAAGGCCCATTCAGAAAATGTGAATATGCCACAATAATCTTATAATAAAGTGTATTTAGCATGCATAGTATCAAGGTCCAACTCGGGTAACACGTCTTGCATAGCCCTCGTTAGTGGCCCTCATTTATGGTCGGCCAAGACTACATCCTAACATAAGAAAGATAGGAAATCAGAACAAATTACCTTGTTTTCTTTCTATATTAGTTATTTATATACCTCTACTCATATGATAGCTGTTGGAAAACAGAGTGGGTATAGTAAAACAACAGATCATTTATTACTATTTACAAGTTGAATTTCAATGTTTTACCGTTGCAGGTATTATATTTAAGGAAAAATATGTTATTTGTTTCGCTTTTTTCAGTTTATATTTTAGATAGCGTAAAATTTACTTTGGATAACTCGTGAAAATCAATTTCATTAGTAAAGTTCACTTTGGTATATTTAAAATAATGGCAAATTTAAGGGTTTATAATAGTTATGTAATTTCTATTAAGAAATTAGTTCTAGTAAGAAAAAGTAAAAATATATTAGTTGCTTTATTATTCGTCATCTTTTTCTATTTTCAATGATGGAGTTGGATTCTTGGCCTGGAGAACTAACACCTCGCGACAACATTACACACAGTTAATTGGCACATTTTTTTACGGCAGATCCGCTTAAATTGCTTTTACGTTTCGACATTCTTTTCAAAGTGCAGTAGTCATATACAAACAAACTGGAAGTTTTGGATAGATTTAAAATATTTTATGATATTTGGGTTTCAGTGTAATTTGTGATTTAAAGTTGAAGAGTTTTCGTTTCATTTAAAATGTCTTGGGTAAAAAATATTCTGGTAAAGTTAGAATTAATTGGTAATCTTTGTAAAGAAAATCAACCATGTTGGCAATGTGAAATTCACTTTAAAATTTATATTACAATCAGTAGCTGCAAAAGGTATTGCTTATATCCGAGGATTATCCATTTTGATAATTTTATTCAAATATTTGTATGATTGTATTGCTAGTTATGCAAAATATGTTACCAATGTATAAACACGCTTAATACAAAATACCAAATATGGCTACACGAAAAAGTATTTTGCTGCAACTTTAAAGGCTATGCAATATTATTATATGCATGACATCAAGTCTTCAGAAATTTTTGTCAATTTTTACAACAGTTGGATTTTGGGAAATTGTAGTGGGAGCATGGATATTAATTAGAGTTTCAATAGATGTTCCTTTCTTTCATGTAAATATTACGTTTAGCATTTGGACACTTGCATTTTTCTCGATAACTTTCCTCTGATTTAATTATGTCTCGACTTTATAATATAATATTACGTCGAGTTTATTGATTTGGAAAATTTAGGAGATTTAGAAAATTTAGAAAATGTTAGATGTAATTAAGAAATATATTTTAATGTAGTATTAGTTTCTTACAAACATAGTAAGAACATTTTAAATTGTTATTTTGTCACTTTTCCAAGACAAAAATCTATTTAAAAATTAAATAATAGGAGCAAATCTCAAACATATTGTGTAATGTTATTTCTGATAAAACAATAAAAGTGATAAAACTAAAAAATATTGTCTACTAGTACATTTAACACACCACTTTTTCAAAAAAAACTTGTTAAGCATTCAAGTCATCTCTCAATTCTTTATTACATTATTAATCTTCAGAGCCATATTCTCAAAGGGTACTTTATCCTGCAGATAAAATTATTAGAATTGTGTTTAAACATTTATGAATTTACATTTGGTCTTTGGGTAATATGCATGTCCTATGTACGTATAGCGGTAAACATATTTTAATTCACTTTGTTTCAGTAGCTTACGAGTCTTTTTACGTAAAGTTGTTTCGTAAGTACCTTAAGTTCTTCTTTAACTGCTCAACAGTTCACGCGTCAGCCAGACTACTTTCTACACCAAGGAACTTAATCAGAACAAAAATTGGTCCGTATTTGAACCATTTTTGTTTGCACATAGCACACTAAAACACTTTGCCGAAACCAGGTCTTTAAAATGAAAACAAACCAAACCACCTTAATCAGTGCACCCTTCAAAGCATTCTTGTGACCGCAACATTATAGATAATGTGATGATCAGGTAAGATTTAAATAACGCGGAACTTCATGACTTCGCAAGTATTATAATATGCGCATGTGTTTTTTAAAAGTGTATTAAATATTAATGAGCATATACGACTTAAGTGTGTCGCATTTACTATTGTTTTAGGCCAAACACGTAGTTTATTGTAAGTTGATGAACTTATTTTTATTAATAATTAAAATGAAATTCAATTGGTTAAACGAATGAAGCTACGAGCTTGAAAGTTCATACCCACAAAAGCAAAGTTGCTGCTAAATTGAAACCTTGTCAACCCTATTATCAAATTTCAGTATTTACACGATGAAAAATTTAATAAACATATTTTTCTTCTGGAAATTTTTCTTAACTTCTTCCATAGAAACATCTCGAGTTATCCCAAATTTACCTTTCCAAATTGAATCCGACTGTTTAGTCAATATAATAACAGGATTTAATCGTGAACCTCAGTTAAGCTATTTAGAAACAGTTCCAAACAAACAGCTTTATTCATATACGTTTTTTCAAGCAAACCGTTTTAAACTCAATATTCCCAGCCATGTATTAAACAGTGATAATTTTACACTAAACCAAGGCCATTTTCAATTCACAATAACTCGAAAAAGTACAACTCATTGTTTGATATTTCTACTGCTAACAACAAACTTTGCAGAAACAGCATTAGCAATTCAAAACAGTGGACTTTCCACGTCTGACGAAGTAGTATTTTGTATTAATCTTGATTCAAATTATGGAGCACAAGAAATATTATATTTCTATTCAAATTTGGTATATATGACCAACTTGCCACCATTTCATGCTCCAATTATATTTTATAACGATAAAGACTCACACATTGTAAATTACTGCTACTTTTGCCCAAATCGTCATACATATCGCACATTTACCCAGAACCCTACTCTTTTGGGCATATTACAAGCTCACAGTACACTTAATGGACAAGCATACGGAATGCATGTGCGCGCAGAATTTCCAGGTTTACCTGGAAGCTTCCAGTTCGCGGATTACTCCTCATGTAAAAAAACGTTTAAAGGACGTAACGATAATCTCAAAGCCTTAAAAAAAGTTTTAGGTGAATGCCATTCTACAGAATCTTTGCAACTTTCAACCATTCAAGATACTCTCAATATAACTATTGCGGTAAATATAATAGACTTTCCTCCCTCGGAGTGGAATACAGCGAATTGGTTTTTGCGCTATGTGATAGGCGAAAGTCTCATTGGAGACATTCCACTAGAAATAGTTGACTACAGAAGCCAAATATACTTTCCCGAGTTTGATTTGTTCACGAAGGCAATAGCTTGTGTTAATGTTGCGGACGTTTCCGTATTTGATTTTTCAATGCTAACTGCAATGAACCCAATGGTTTGGGTGGGCTTAGTTGTAGCAGTTATTTTTTATAGTTTTGTTTGCAAGCATATACCCAAAGCTTTGGATATTATCTGGCCTCTCTTCGGAGTCTCTTGTAACTATAACCACCCGAGACTTTTTCTTGGGGTACTTCTAGTGTCAATGGTTGGACTTTCGGGTACATATCAAGGTAGCATTTCATCGGAAAGCATGGCCTTTGGAAAGTTTCCAAGTTTCATCGACTTTATAAACAATGGCTACAAAATGGAAATCGGAAAATATATGGTTGGGTTTCAATTAGCTAAGTTGTTTTTTCCACAAAAAATATTTAATAGGTTTAACTCATTTTTCAATGGAAAAACATTGACTAACTTAATAATTGGGAATGCGACGGAGAAAGACTTTGAAAAGAATCAGTTTGTACACTTTCTTGAGAAGTGTACGCAAACAAAAAGAATCTTTTCAAGTTTTATTCACGACTCATTTGGCGTAGGCTTTTACGACATTCTTAAAAACCAAGTTTGGCTTGTAGCAGACAAATTTTATTGTCAAGGATTCAATTTTGGGGAAAGTTCAACTGGCAAACTGATATATAACATCCGGTTAAAAGGATACTTGTCAAAGAAGGCCATGCAAACTTTTAACAAAGGGAGTGTAATGGGAATTAAGAAGAAGTTTGACCAACTAAAATCTTCTCTGCGGCAAAGTGAGGTAACGGGCGCTTTGACAATAGAACCCACAGGTAAACTAAGGGACCCTGGTAAAGTTCAACTGTGGTCTCCAGTAGGTATTGTTGCGTTGTTTGGCTTATGTCTAACTGTTTTCTTATGTTCCATTAAATTTCTATGGTGGCTTAGTAGGCCAGAAAGTTGTGTAAGATGTACTAATTGCGCGAACAATGTCATTCAGATTTACCCTAACTTAAGACTTTTTAAACCGAAATTTTGTAAGATCACAGACAAAAATGCATCTTGAAGTAACGTCATTATTTGCATTTTACATTTTTAACACTTGTATCAAGTCAATATGGAATGATTAATATTACCTAAAATATCAAATCCTCTAGGTTTTTGTATTTTTTTGGAATTTATAAAGCTAAAAGTAGCAACTAGTTTTAAGGTTACGATGCCAACTTATGACAATATTGCTTTTAATAAAACAATGCAATGTAAATTACACTTGAAATAAAACCATTGAAAGCTACGCATGTATATATACTTAAAAATTGTTTTTAAGGACAAATGTTAACATATCTAATAAAAGTTTAGGGAATTGTCTTGATTTTTTGTTAGCTTAAATTATTTAAAGAATTCTTGATTCAAATTATTTATGTCACATGCAACGTGGTTTAAAACTACAAATTTAATGCAAATATAGGACCAAAAGCACATAATTAATTGAAAGAATGAAGTTATGAACTTGTTTGAATAACAATGTTATATGTTACCAAAAAAAATCAATCATCTGGCAGTTTATCTTTCTAATAGTATTCATTTATGATCGGATCATACAGATAAAACAGCTTTGCTGGTTTTGCTCGATAGATTTTACATATGGAACAAATAGATACAAAATAAACACAAGGCATGTAAATGGCTACATGTGTTCCAATTCCACTTAATAAATAATTAGCATGCTATTAGGCGTGGTTTTGAGCGGAAAATTACTTCGAATATATATCGCTTACGTAAATAATATATTATGGAAACAATTGTTTATTGGAAATGCGACTCAAAGTGATGCAGAAAAAAAGGTTATTGCCAATTTTCTGGAGAAATGTACAAAACTAAAAAAATATATTAAGAGTTTCGAAACGAAGAATTATAAACGCTTTCAATCTTTCCATCATTATAAAATTAAGATTTTTTCTTATTTTAACTAGACAATCTTAAAGTAGGCCTAAAGTATAAAATATTTTAATTTGATATGAACAAGTATTATAAATGTATCTAAGCAACAATTTTGAATAATTACAAGTCATATAACAACGCGTTGCAAAACATGTAAAATATTTTTGACCATCCGATAGTTACTTCAAATTTCTCAATTAATATTTCAGACACAAAAAAGGTTTTTATAGGGAAGAAATAATAAAGTCAGAGGTAACTATTAAACGAACAAGTATTTTTGTTTGATTACTAAAGTATTACGCCGTCATAAGAAGCTGAATTGATTTGGGATTTCAATTCATTTAATGTTTATAAGAGAAATTGTTTGTAGTATACATTTTTGGCGATAAGGATTGATAAGATTTTAATATCTCAAGCTTTCTTCAACTAACCGTTGACTTTTTCATAGAGCATAACAGATTATTATAAAAACAAATTATTTACAACTAGTTACAGTTATTTCAATTTATACAATTAAAAACGATATTGACAAATGATTTAAATTAATTCTAAAGCTAGCGGTAACCATGATGTGATGTCGTAACCTGGATTCCTGTTCATGTAGTTGGTGTGTTTGTGGATAAAAATTGACTCTTTCAAGATTCGGGGGAACCAACGTTTTTCAAAACAAAGAATGGCGATGGAGCCTGTGGTGATTGTGTGGGATGGGTTTTCATCTATGTGTTGTACAAGAGCTGATTGGATGATTCTCTTGTGCCTCAAATCAGTTTCATGTTCTTTTTCTCGTTTTTCTATATTTTTGGATTCTCCTATGTAAACCGTTCCACAATCACAAGGAATGGAGTAGACTCCTGCAGGTATAGATGCAAATTTATCCTTGTAGTTGTTTAATATCCTACTTAATTGTTTTTCATAAACTCCATTTTTAACTGAAAGTTTGCATTAGCTTAGTAGTAATGTAATACATACAATATACATACAAACAAATCCGGAAACCTGACAGGAAACATGGTCATATTCCAAATATTGTTGTTCAAACTCATCAGAACAGACATCTTATTTTTGTTGGTGTTCGCATAACATTTAAAAAAACATGCTTTCATAAGTACCTTAATATTTTTTTTGAATTTAATTAACGGACAAGTATCAGTTACAAAAGCTTATATCATATATAATCCCATTAAAACCAATCTCTGTCTAATATTCTATTACAAATACATTATTCCAGTCTGGAAAAACATAACTGTGCTATAACCTAGTACCTTAAATAATTCAAAGCTTATAAAATCCCTAAAGTATTTTTAACTATTGGCACAAAAACAGGAAAACTAATTAACGTAATTAAATGAAAAAAGGATTTATGCTTGAACTTCCTTAACATTAACTCGTCAGCAAGCTTACGCAAAATGTTTAGAATATTCAAACACTAACAACTTACCTTAGCTTATTGTCTAGCAAAGTGAAATTTTTACTTTACATTTACTTATTCTTAAAAATTGTGCTAACCATATCAGCAGAAATGTCTCAAATTATACCCAATTTACCAATGCACATTGAAACTGACTGCTTGATAAATATTGTTTCAGCTAACAATCGCCAACCTCAGCTCAAACTTTTAGACACGACCCTTAACACACAATTACACTCCCTCGCGTATTTCAAGTCCAACAATTTTCAGTTGAGCATCTCAAATAATGTTGTAAATTCAGATAACTTTACACTAAATCAAGGCCATTTTCGATTCACAATTGCTCAGAAACGTAGAACACAATGTTTAATATTTCTTTTGCTCACAGCAAGCTTTGACGAAACACTACGTGTTATTCAAAACAGTGGATTTTCAACTTCTGAAAAGGCAGTATTTAGTATAGATCTCAATCTAAATTATGGCGCACACGAAATACTTTACTCTTTTTCGCATTTAGTCTATATGTCAAAATTA
>JAQFZH010005153.1:0-10963 GCA_034695485.1 Entomobrya nivalis
ATTATAAATGCTATAAAACCATAAACTGTCTTTTACTTGAAACGGACAACTCTGTTTGGAGGTGCTCTAACAACCCATGTACAATTCATGTTGGAAGTAGACGTAAATGGATGTCCGGGTGAGCTGATGGTCCTTGGCGTAGTAATTTCTCCACCGCAGTCTTCAGTTAGAATTAAAACAAAGGATTAACTTAAAGAATGCTGAAGTCTGAATTTTTACAAAGTGTCAAAAACTCTCACCGAATTTTCCATACTGAATTCTAAACCCATAGTTTTCATATACGGGTTGATAATTATATGAAACGACTACGGTCCCTCTGCCGATAAACGGACGAGGAAGTTCTCTACCACAAGAGGTGCTTGTCCTCCGGCTTATATAGGTGGAATTGCCTTGCCAAACAGTGACATTTACCCGAGGACATTGAACATTTACGTCGCTTTCACTTACGGCATAATTCACAGGGACTGAAAATGTAGACAAAGAATCATGAGTTGATTAAAAATAAAAACTCATCAAAAAAATTCAATTTAAATGATTTACCTTGAATTTCAAATGGATCAAGAAATTGCAGCATTATGTAATCGTCTGGATGGCCATTAATAACATAGTCACATTTGTGAACACTGAAAATAGATTCCCAACCCATATAACTCCAAAATCTGCCAGGATTTACATGCTGAGTGTGATTAAACATGTCAAAATGTGCAGAGCGAATGATCCCAGACGAATCTTGGAATACTCCCCCGCATGGCGAATACCAATAGAGCCGGAAACCATCTCCATTTATATTTTCATTTGTTTTAAAGATTACTTTTACAGTGGTACTTGTTGAATTAACTGATGAGGGCAACTGGCGACCACAAAATTTTCCAATTGATAACCAATTAAGACCAGACTTTTGCAACACCTCCACATAGTCATTATTACAGTTGGTTGAATTTTCAATTTCAAAGCGGTCAAAAAATACAACATTAACTGTGTAACCAGGAATGGATTCGATTATCCATTCACATTCAGTATTGTGTGGATAGCGATGATTATCCGTCTCCTGTTGTGGGGACGCAAGTTGACCATACTTTCTGTGCACAACACCTCCACAACCATGGGTGGATTGCTCCAATTGGAGTTTAAATCCTCGCCTGCTTCCATCTGCACTCCCATCAGAATGGAACTCGACCCATAGATCATTTGACATGGAAGTCATCTCAGTTTGAAAATATGTGCCACAATATTTCCCCAAAACTGGGGAGGATGGATATCTTCCATTTCTAATGATGAGGTAGTCTCTGTCGCACCCATCACTTTCCTGGTGGTCGTCCATATCCAAGTCCAAAAACTTAATTTTAATTTGAGATCCTCTAGGAAATTCAACCATCCAAATGCACTCAGTGTTAATGGGATATGTTGACGGGTAATTCAAGCTTGATATGTTTTCTTGCGGCCCACGAAGTGTTGCGCCACAAGCTACGTTTTTGTAAGACAAACTAAACGACGCGTTTGAGTCTTCTGACTGTAAGTTGTAATTAGTCATGTTACATACACACCTGAACTAAACATTCATTCATAAGTAAAGTTGTTGTGAATATAATATTTACCACATATTCCACTACAAATGAATTGCCAGGAAGATATAATTTCTCGTTTGTCAGAGTTCCACAAAGCTTACGCCACTTATAACGGATAATTGAATTAGCTAAAACAGAAGTCACATTGAATTGTCAGATAGTGGTTTTTGCCCAATTAACCTTAATTATTTATTGCTGAATGTGTATTTTATTTCTCACCTGGAGAAACTTTTAGAAAGCCGTGAGAGCACAAAGGATCTCGTACACCCCAGCTTGGTATACGTAAGGAATCCACCGTTACAATAGTAGTTCCATTTCCATAAGAGTGACTTGGGCTCGTTTGCCATTCGCATAATATGTTAGATGTTGTATTTGGAGTGTTAGTAGTGGTATTTGGGGATGTTACGTTACCTCCTGACGAATCCAAACTTCCACCACATACTGCAGGCAAATCCGTTGTGTAACGAAATTTGAAACCGCGATGCGCGATTGAGCCATCCGTTCTGAAATAAATGGTAGCTTCACTAGATGTTGTTTCGACCGGGGGAGGAAGCGCTGAACCACATAAGCTTTGATTGTAAAGTGGTGCGCGTACGGAACGAAGAACTCCATGATAAATCTGCAATTAGGGGGGTACAGTAAAGTGGTAAATGCATGAGTATAATTTTGATTGAGGGCTAATTTTAACTTAAACGCTGAAAACGTTTTACCCATAGTTGGTCAGCAAAACAGCCTCGTCTGTTACCCAGAGATTGCAGCGAAAGTCGTTCCTCCAAGTCAAAATCAGTGAATTCAATTCTAATTCTTCTTCCAGCGGGAGCATAAATTCTCCATACACAATACAAGTAGTGTGGATACGGCTGTGGGAAACCTGGTGACTGTATAATACCAGTTGGCGTCCTCATGTTTCCTCCGCAAACTTAACGCAAATGCAAAAAAAAATTTTAATTCGTCATACATCCATATCTCGCCAATTTGTCGGTCAATAATGACTTAATTTTTAATTAGTGTCGGGCATTTTAACATACATTGGGCACGGGCTCTGTAACGCAGCTTGAATCCTATTCCGGTTGGTTGCCTTTCCCTGATGCCATCACTTGTGAAATGAATTTGTACTTCGTTCTGGCCGGTTTGGATTCTATTTGGTATAATGTCACCCGACTGTCCACAAAAAGTCCAGTTTCTTGGACTAATAACATCTGATGTTTCCATTAATAATCGAACCAGAATATAATATTATTAATTGCAATTAAAATGGTCTATCATTCATACAAAAGGCGCAAGCTTAACATAAAGCAAATGAAAAGAATTATCATTATTTGTCACACCAGGTGAGCTTTGCTCCGTAATGCTGAGTTTATCCTTCGTGCAGTTTGCATCTCCAGATCCCATATTAAAATTCTGGAACTCTAGAACCAAGTAGCTTCCCCTTGGGGCTCTAATTGTCCACACACAATCCATATTAACTTCATAGGTGGCTGGAAAGCCAGGTGAACTTATGGTTCCCATTCTTCCAGTATGAATGCCTCCGCACGTAGCTATTGAATAAGGGAAAAAATCATTTTTACTGTTTCCCATTTTCTTAGAGCTACTTTGTGTGCTCGTCTGTATGCAAACTACATATTTCTTACCTATTTTCACTTCAGCTTTAAAACCGTTCCTCGGCTCTGCCACATTTGTGTAATATCTTACATACAACACATTTCCAGTTGATTTTAGTGTTCCAGGCATCTCTGTACAAAACAGACCCAGTGGAGATGATATTGCTGTTCCGCCGTCTTTCACCTCCACCCCAGCGTTCTGACATCTAATGTTTCATCAATGGAACCATGTTAAAAAGCAAGCCCCATCAGAGTACAGTTATAGCATGTATACAAGCTTTTAGCAACGTACCCTGGAGAGTAAGTAAATTCAAAGGAAACCTGGAATGTTACTTGCACAGCTTCACCTTGTGGTGCAGTGAAAATCCATTCGCATTCAGTAAATGGAGGAGGGATTTGTGGAAAATTTGGAGACTGAATAATTGTAGTCGGAGCGTTATCGGTAAGTTGAACATTTCCTCCACATCCTAGCGATACTTCTTCAAATGTGAATGCAAAACCCTGCATAATGAATAATAAGAAAGTGTAGTTACATCTATTTGACTTTAAAAAACCCAACTAACAACTTTTATAATACCTTTCCTCCGTGAGTCCAAGTAGTGAAGTGAACAAAGAGATGGTTTCCATTTGTTTCCAGAGTTGTTGGAGCAGTTGTGCCACAGTACCGCCCACTTCCAAGAAATGGCGATTCTTCATTCGCCCCATTACGTAACTGACATAAGAAAATGTAGATTTTCAACATTATAATATGTTTAAGAGCATTGCAAATATTTGAAAGAACGTTATATATATTAAATCATACAATCAACTGGTCAGTAGCGCACTGTCCACCGGCACTATAAATTTCGAAATTGGAATTAAAAGTCAATCGAATAGTTCTCCCTGGGCGCACTATAATTTTCCACAAGCAATTGGATTCGACGTAATTGTTCGGATAATTTGGACTAGAAATTGTTCCACGTGAATCGCGTATGTATCCACCACATTCTGCAAATATTTCATGAACGCAATGTATAATTTAAAAAAGAATTCATGACACATATTTGGATTTTTAGCTAACCAGTTGTAAGCGTGAAGTTAAAGCCTCTGTTCCAAACTGATCCATCGCTTTTGAAAACCACTCTAAGAAATCGACCTGAAGATAGAAAACTAGTATTCTGTTGGTCAACTTGACACAGTGTTTTATTAAGTTCGTAATTTGGAAGTCCTCGTACACCTAATATGTTTAAAAACAATAAATTTAACTTTTACCACTCTTAGCATATGAAGCAATACAAACAGTTTAATGATAGTTATTTAATTGAGTTTAAATATAAACTGTATATTCCCAGAATGTACCATCATAAAGTTCCACTCTATCATACAAACATGAAGCTGAACTTTCCAAAGCCAATGTTTCCACCTTCAAGCGAATCCTGGAACTTATAGGGGCATCAAATGTCCACTCACAGTTGAGGTTGGGTCCATATGCAAAAGGAAAACCAGGGCTAGTTAAGCTAGTGGCATTTTCATGAATCACAGAGTAATTGCCTCCGCAGCCTACAAAACCACAACAAACAATAAAAGATACATACTTGTTATTATGATTGGCTGTTTTTTTAAAAGTTTTCTGAAGAATTGCTTACCTGTAACATTTGCTTGGAAAGTTTCAAGGCCTGAGGTTGCTTGTACTTGCTGCCATCGAAGGTAGAAAGAACTGAACCAGCCTAACCGATTGTATTCAATGTAAGCGGTATTACCACTTGAAATAAGAGGATCCGGCTTGTCTGATGAGCAAGTGGTCAACAGAACTGGCGAATTCTCATCATACCCATCATAAATCTACAAGATTTTGTTGAGTTTGACATTAAAAGATTTCCTGAGGAATCGTGCAATTTTACCATTTACCAAATGTATTAAAATTATCTTACAGTTATTCTGTCATAATATTCGCAGTTTGTGTCATCGAAAGGGTTAATTTCATAATGTATGAAGGAAATTTGAACGGCGTAAGTTTCGTTAACCACAATACGCCACGAAAATAGACCTGTTCCACTGTAGGAATTCGGAAACATGGGAGAAGCCACTGCCCCAGAGGAGCCGGATAGTTCCACACCATGAACTGAAAAATGATTACGTGAATTGCATAGTTAACATATTTAATCCCTTACTCTACTAGATATCAAGTAGTGGAAACCACTAACCTAAATTATAATCCGCCCAAAAGCCTGGCGCTTGGCCCTCTCCATCTGATCTAAAGAGAATCCAAATTTGCTCAGCGGCAGTGATATTACTAGGAATGTCATTTCCGCAATAATGTCCAAGAAGAGGTCCAGAAGCTGAATCCTTATGAATCTCGACAAAGTCAGTATTGCAAAATTCATTTGTTTCTATTTCAAAGCGACGGAAAGAGAGTTGCACTTGGTTTCCTGCAGCTGCTTTTATCACCCAAATGCACTCTACATTAGCAGGATATCCATTTGGATAGTTAGGGGTTGTTAATGAACCATTTGCAGCGGTTAAAACTCCTCCACAAGCTACAAAATAAAATCAAAAGAATAAATTAAGTTTCAAAAATACAATAAGCAGGAATGCATTTTAATCGTATTGGTCGCTTACCAGACGAGGAAAGGTCGTATACTGCACGAAAGCCATGTCTAGAATAATGATCCCCAATAATATGCAAAATCAAAGCGTTTCCACGACTTGTCAATGTAGGTGGCATGGGGCCATTACAAGCTTTGTATAGTGAAGAAGCTTCATAATCTTCCCCGTCAAGTACCTCTACGTAGTTATGCTCACACAACTCATCATTCATCATCAAGTCCATATAAGTGAAAGTCAATGATATCCTATCATCCGGCGAAGGCGCTACAATAACCCAGCTGCAATTTGTAACTCCTGACATAACGGCAGGGAAATTAGGTGTTGTTATGACTCCAGATTGTCGCCCAGTTAATCGAGCACCGCATCCCTTGTAAAATACATAGTTTATCATAATTTTGTTCAGCTAAATTATCTTTTCTTTCAAAAATTGAATCGTGTCATGAACATAGTAACGTACTCGTGCGTATTGAGCCTTAAATCCCTTTCCTGCTGCAGACCCATCAGTCTTCAATCGTACAAGCATTTGATAGCCAGAAGACTTCACCGTTACTGGGTCAGGTAATTGGTTTCCACAATGCATAAGTAGCAAAGGGTCGGTATCCGAATATCCATCATAAACCTGTATGATAATTTACTCCCATGAGGAGGGGGGAATGGCAAATTAGTGTAATGCACTGTGTAATGGTTCATATTTCAAAATATTACTGTGAAACTTACCGCTACGTGATCATAAGTGCAATTGATATGCCGCTCTACATCAAAATCTTCAAAAGTCAATTCCACTACATGATTCCGGTCAACGCTAATCAACCATGAACAGTCATCACTGTTATCGTAATTGGCTGGATAATTGGGTGTGTATATGTATCCAGATGTTCCACGATATGTACCCCCACAGCCACCAGGGACCTGGTGTACGTATCCATAAAATCCTTTTGATGCAACTGAGTCGTCACTGTAAAATTTGATATACATATTGTTTCCGTGAGACGTAACGATCGTCGGTGAAGTGATAGTTTCACAAAGCCGACTCAAACGAGGGGAATTTTCGTCAGGCCCTCCGTGAACCTATATTAGTTGAATTAACATTTCGGTACACATTGACAGTGCAGTCCCATAGTGGATATGTTGTAGTGTCGGAATTAATGCTTACCACCAAACCATCAAATCCACACTCATGGCCATTCTCAATATCTAAATCCATTACTTTAAGTTGGACCTTTGTGCCCAGTTCCGTTGTTACTTTCCAAACACACTCCGAGCTATGAGCGTACCTTCGAGGATACCCAGGACTGCTGACAATATCAAAATCTCCTATAATACGACCCCCACATCCTGTGACAAGACGTTTATAAATGTTAATGAAAACTGGACAAAATTAAGCATTCCATGAGGTTGGTCTTGAGATATTCTGGATTTTTTTACCGTATTGCTTCCATTCTAACCGAAAACCGTTACTCGCATGGCTATAATCGGATACGAAAGATATGGCCACTGTATCAGCGTTCGAAGACACCAATCTGGGACGGTCAAGTC
Source organism: Entomobrya nivalis (assembly GCA_034695485.1). Taxonomy (NCBI): domain Eukaryota; kingdom Metazoa; phylum Arthropoda; class Collembola; order Entomobryomorpha; family Entomobryidae; genus Entomobrya; species Entomobrya nivalis. The sequence goes on from JAQFZH010005153.1 coordinate 7,289, forward strand.
CACAGTATGTACCAAGGGTGGTTTTGTTAGCATTGAAATTACGTTTCCACTCACTAATCTATAAAAGCGAGAGATTTGAATGATAATCAAACCATTTATCAACTAAATATGTAAAAACTTTATTGTAACATTTGAGCATCAACGTTTTCCAAGGTGCAATAACTACCTGTACAAAATCGTAGCTACAATTTCCTCTGTAGGGTGCTTCCACGTCAAAGTGAGAAAACGATATATTGACTTTGTTGCCTTTGCTAGCTTCGATAACCCAAGTACAATTACGATTGTGTGCGTAAGGATTGGGATAATTTGGACTTTCGATAACTCCTTGAAATCCCTTCAAAACACGATTGCATACTACAAACGTCAACATAGAATAAAAATGCGCAATTAAAAATTGTACTTGCATAATTTTAACATAAAGGACATCTTGCAAAATGACAAAATTAATGTATACCCGTTCTATAATTCAACTGAAATCCACGACCATTGGAACCCAGAAAACCGACGATATACTTAATTGTTACAGCATTGTCTGAAGACTGTAGTGAAATAATATGATCTTCTGAGCAAAATTTGCCTAATGAAGGAGAACCTCTTTCCACTCCATCCAATACCTGAGAATTAATTTAGTTCAAAATGTGTCAGAGAATTCTATATTATAATACAAAACACTAATTATGTATGTGATCATGTAATCAAAGATACCTCAACGCGTTCACGCCAACAAGTGTTAGTACTGGAATAACTGGAATGTTGTATATCAATGTCCACAAAACTTATCTGTATAGCACTGCCTTGATTGACACTTATTTTCCATACACATTCAATTCCAACTCCGTATGGTGAAGGGTAATTTGGAGATGTAATTGACCCTGATGGACTGTTCAGTATTCCTCCACAACCTTTAAAAGTTTGTAAAGTTTACGAAAAATTCTATGAATAAAAAACTGTCTAAGGTTTAACGGTTTGTTGTTAATTTAATTATATACCAGTTGACGTTGCATCCCATATTATGTTAAATCCTTTTCTGGTATGTGAAGAATCCGATTTAAATTTAAGATACAAAGAATTAGAGAAAGATGGTACTCTGTTGGGTGGTGGTCGGTTCCCACAAAACTTTCCAATCAGAGGTGATGTCGCAAATGGACCGTTTCTAATTAACAATGAAAACAATGTTCCTTCAATTTCGTTTTAGTTACAACATAATTTTTTATCTTCAATGCAATCAAACCTAATTTCCAAGTAATCATATCGGCAAGCGGAACTTGTTCCCGCTTCCATGTCGAAATCGGTAAAATTCAACTCTATTTGACGTCCACGAGGTGCTGTTATAATCCATGTGCACGATTTACTGTTGGGATACATTTGAGGATAACGAGGAGATTTAATAACTCCATATTCCGTGAAGTAGTTTCCTCCGCAAACTAATAAGACAAGATACAATTATTTACTAATATGACCATATATTTAATGCTGCAGTATGGATACTTTGGGGTTTCCAAACGTTCATGCACAATACCTGTTGTCGCGTTCAGCAATTTGTAGCTTGCCATGAATCCATCATAAGCTGCACTGTGATCTGATTTAAACATAACAGTTAGTGTTGTATCAGTAGATGTAATCTGTGGTGGATGATCCTGTCCACAATATCTGAAACATTTGTTTATCATTATGTTTAATTTAATCCTCTAAGCATTTCAGAACACCGCCATCATGAACATGTAATAGGCATACCTTCCAATTAAGCTGCCATTTACAAAAGACGTAGAGTTATCATAAACTTCGACGACATCCCATCTACAGTTAGTACTGGCTTCCACGTTGAAAGAATCCCAAGTAAGACGAACTATCTCTCCAGGTTTACCTTTAATTACCCACATGCAAACCACGCCATGAGGATACACCTCAGGATGTCCTGGAGAGGTGATGGTACCATCGGAGCCTGTCAGGATTCCTCCACATCCTGGTAATATTTTATCAATAATGATTTTTGTTAAAGAGATGTAAAATCAGTCATCTATATTCCATGAGGTGACACAGACATTGCGAAGAAATACCTGTCTCAAATGCCGTATAATTTGCCAGAAATCCTCTGTTTTGAATTGACCCGTCAGTTTTAAACCGCAACCATAAATAGTTAAATGATGATGTTATTAGCTCAGGAGCAGACTGAGGTGGCCCGCAGTAATGACCAATTAACGTCGAATTTTCACTGTCACCGTCGCGTATCTTTAGAAAAATATGTATCACATTACCCCATCCCATGTGCTCTGCTAACAGAAATTATATGTTCTGATATGAAATGTTTTCTAGAAACCCACCTCCAAATAATCGAAGAAACAATTTGTATCCGTTCCTGGTTCAATATCAAAGTCCAAAAATTGTAAATTTATCCCATTTCCGGCAGGCAAGCTGATTATGTACACGCAGTCTCTTAGCCTGGGATAATTGCTTGGGTAGTAGGGAGATCGTACGAGTCCACTCAAGGAAGTGGACATTCCGCCACAAACTATTTTTTCATACATTAAAGAAGAAAATTTAAAATGAAAGCAAAAAACGTACTGTATAACTGTTCTAAAATTATACTTTCACTCTAGTAAATAAATATACACAACTAAACCCACCTGCTTCATATTTGGCAGAAAATCCTCCAAGTGCAATTGACTCATCTGATTTAAATCGTATGAACAACTGATTACTTCTGGATTTAAATGATGGGGGCGAGTTTCTTCCACAAAACCGTCCTACTAATGGACTGTCAAGTGATGGTCCATCATGTATCTGAAAATGAACATACAGCATTGAGGAGTAATCTTCCTAAATAATCAACTCAAAATCAACTTCAATGTTTACCTCAACATAATCGAAAACGCATCCCTGATAGCCACCTTCAAGTTCAAAAGTAATGAAGGATACACTGATTTTGTCATCAGTGGATGGGAGACGAATAAGCCAATCACATTCTAGACCATGGGCATATGGCTGCGGATGTTGAGGGGATGAAAAAATCGCACTGGCTGCGGTTAAAAGTCCTCCACAGCCGGGAACACCTGGAACCTCTGTGTAAGTAATCAGAAATCCTTGATCTGAACTGGAGTCATCCGAATGAAACCGTACAGTTAGGTAAGGTCCAGATGAAATCACTGGTGCAGGGACAGTAGTATTGCATAGCTTTTCCAATACTGGAGCACTATCTTCGAGTCCATCACGAACTTCAACGTAGTCGAATGAGCAATTCGGATGAGTTTCAAGCTGAAACGTTGCGAAGACTAATTGTAACCTTTTTCCGAGAGAACCTTTAATTTGCCATGCACAATCTCTGTCGTGGGGATATTTTCCTGGATATCCGGGCGAACTAAATGATCCATGTGTACGGTTTTCAAGCACGCCCCCGCATACTGCAAAAATGAAATAATAGTTTGTTTCAGAATATTTATATGCAATGATGTTTAAATTCATTTAAATACGCACCTGGGTTCGTTGAATTCCAAGTAAATCCAAATCCTAAGCCAACAACGTTGTGGTCAGATCGAAAAGTTAAATGAAGTACATTGTGAGTAGATACTATGTTTCCTCCTCCAGGAAGCTCTTCTCCACAATATCTTCCTAGCAAAGGCGATTGGGAATCGGTACCATCGCGTATCTGAAAATTTTTAACACATAAAATTAATGAAT
>JAQFZH010005154.1:0-10962 GCA_034695485.1 Entomobrya nivalis
CACTTCAAACCAGCCCTGTAATTGCCCTAAAAAATTTGTTCGAGTTTTAATAAAATAATCATTGTCTGAAACGCCGATGCGTGTATATTAATAATACTAAAATATTAGCATCAAACAGACAAAATCAGCGACAAGCGCTTAAATTTACAACACTTTAATGATGGCAAAACTGTGTGATAATCATGGTTGTTAGTCTAAAGATTTGTTGCGTATGTACGGTAACCTTCCAATGCATTTATAATGTAACCTTAATACGATAAGTAGTAAAAAATTAACATATGGTACAGACTGAGAAACTGTCGTATGGAAGCAAGATTTAATTACTCAACAGAAAGATACCAGAAAATCAAGCTAGTAGTTGTGTCATCATCACGACTTCGTGGGTATAAAACACATAAGCTTGTAAACCGCACAAGTGGAAACTTTTCATTGATTAATTTTTGGTAATTGAGTATTCGGCACTGATTCGGTTTATTTCCATGGTTTGTTAAAAGGTTTTCATTCAGTAAGCTCGCTCATTTTTCGATGTAAACTTATTGTTTTTTACTGGCCAGCATCACAAAAAGGGAGCTTACTAGACCAAAAAGCTGAAACATAAAACAATGAATTACAAAATAAGGTTTAAACTCATCTTTACTGTATTGTTGATTGGCTATACCCCAAAATGAAATCCTTGGTTAATGATAAAGTCTCCTGTTCCGAGTCCTAGGGGTTCTTCGTCCAATTCGTCCAAGACAGCAGTCAAATCTATTTCTTCAGAGCCTACGTCAATTTTTCCAGTTTGTGAACCCCAGTTACGTAGCCATCTACGTATAACTTTATTCTAAACAAAAAAGTGACCATTACAACTTCATTTTCCTAATAATCAGCTGCCGTTAATGTAATAAAGACTTAGAAATGTAAAGACAACTTATGCTTAGAATTTAACAATTAAGTCAAGTATTCCAGAGAAAAAAATCTTCTGTTTTTAGCAAAAGTGTAAATTTTGTAACTATTAATTTGGTATCGTATTAATGCTTACTTGATGGGCAAGCCTTGATGCGACAACGTATGTGATTTCACTTTTCACAATGTTGTATAACAAATGAACGTAAACGAGTGGTTTTATGGTCCCAGGGTAAATCAGGTTTTCCATGAAGAAAGCATACCGAAGTACATTCGATGCGTGAAAAAACATAAGCAGCATATCAAAAACATCATTGACAGTTTCGAATACAATTCGAATCCTACGATACATCGTCCAAACTTGCTCACGTTTTTGTTGCAGAACTCTCCATTCTTCAGAATTTTTATCCAGCACATTTTCGACGACTTCTATGACATATCCCATAAAATGCTTCATCCAGCAGAACAGAGTGAAAACAACACAAATAATTAAATCCCATAACATGCCATCCTGCAAATAATAGGCAAAGTCTCTGAGAATTTTAACCACTGCTAGTAAAATTTCGGTCGAGTTCAGTTCATTCCCAAATTCATCATAAAGTTTTGGAATAGAAATGTTGAGATTATGGGAGCTCCAAAGGAAAAGATCTTCACTCATTTGGTATGAGCTTTCCAACAATGCGTCCTCAATTGAGAAGTCTCTGATATCACTTATGAGCAGAGACATAAGGGATGCTAGTAGAGCTGTTATAGCTGCGAATATTACACATATGGCTGGTTTCATTGTACCGGAAACCCAGTTGCGTTCGTAGAAGCTCATAGTATTGACCATTTTCTTTACTGCTTTCCATTCGTTGCAAAGAAGATATGAACAATAAGCAGAAGTAACTAGGGAAGTAACATTGAAGGAAAACTTGACAAATTGATTAAGGCCACCTTCAAAAAGAAACCAGAGTACGTCATACTTCGCTTGGCAGAATGACTGAAAAGCTGACAAGAATGCAAACAAAGTGAAGATCACCTATAAACAAAAACAAATTCTATAATTATCCTGAATCGATTATGCAATTATTTGAAGTATAATCAGAAACAACGTTGTTTACCAGTTGCAGTTTTAAAACAATCCATTGGGACCATTTTCGTGGACCGACTATATTGTTTTCTTGTTTTGTGTATGTATGCACCCCACTTACACAAAATACGTACATCATACTCAAGTACAAACGAATGTAACTTTGCGGTTCTGTGTTGAGTTTGGCTTTTGATATTGCTTTTCGGCAATGACACACGCGGCCCCAGATTCGTTGCAAGATGTTATGTATGGAAATGTTGTCTGGAGCTTTTGTTGGCGACGGGCTTAATCTGGGTTGATTAGAAGTTCCGTTGAACGTGGTGCTAGTTACCATAGCTCTGGCGCTCAGTGTAGGCTCAGAAGGCAATTTGGACATCTCAATCAATACTCTTTCGTTGTCGTCAGAAGGTTGAGGTTCATTTAAAACTGCAGCGACATGCATGCTATGGTTGTCGTTTGAATACCAAAGCCTTGCATATCGAAGTTCATCTTCTACAGCAAATACGGAAATATTACGATGTTCTTGGCGCCATCTGTCCGGACTTACGACGGGTTGTCTTGGTTGCACAATAATTTCAATGGGAACTACTTCATTTGATTTTCTTCTTGTGAACCTATCTCTCATCCAAGAAGTAACGTTTGAAACAGCCATTTTAGATTGTGATCCTATTTAAACAGATTACACTAATTTAAAGGACGTGGTTGTACTTCAGGATTTATTTAATTTCACCGGAAATGTTCGTTTAATTCTGACTTAGTATCAGTGAAAATAATGGATATTTGGAAATAGTAGTTACCACAAATAGCTGCCTGAATTAGCAACTATGCATGTCGTAACAGTATTGGTAGAGGTGGACAATACAGATAAAGCTCAGTGGTATAAAATATGAATGTACTCACAATAACGACGCACGACCTAATAATAAAATTCCTTCAAAGCAGCAAAGGGAGAGAGAGAAAGAGCACATGCATGTTCAAATTAGGAATGACGCACAAGAAATGTTTCCCAGATATCAACCAAATGGGACGCAATAATAGAGTCAACTTCTTAGTATACCTTCATCTTAATCGATTAGATGTAGACGAAATTTGTTAGTCGAACTTTTTTTATTGTCGAATTGAACGAATCGACTGCTTCATAGTTGATTTTCTTAGTCGACCTTTAGCTGTCGAACTTTTTTAGTCGACCACAAACCAATATACTCAGCACAGATGGGAGTGTTAGGTTCTGTTTAGTTAGGTTTGGTTCGGTTTAGTACTGATGATGAGAGTGTTGGGTTGTGTTTAGTTAGGTTATATTAGGTTCAGTTTAGTACTGATAGAAGTGTTGGGTTGTGTTTAGTTAGGTTAGGTTTAGTACTGGTGGGTTTATTGGATTGTATTTAGTAAAGTTAGGTTAGGTTTAGTACTGGTGGGATTATTGGGTTGTATTTAGTAAAGTTAGGCTCATAGGCTTAATAATGCAGAAAAATGAAATTAGACTATTTCCGCTTAATTCGATTAGTAAAAGTCTACTATAGTAAAAGTAAATGATTGTCTACTAAATTGATTTCTTCGAAAAAAGTTCTACTAAACCGATTTCGTTACTAAAAATTCGACAATAATTTTAAGGTCGACTAACAAATTTCTACAAATAAAATTCTTCTACTATTGGTTTTCGACTCAATTATACCGACCCAAACCAAATATCTCAGTGTAACACACCATAAACAAAAAGTAAAGTGAATTCGTGTACTTCAAAACTTTAAATAGCTTAAAACTTAGAATAGACACGGAACAACAGGACGCCAAATTATACTTACATGTTTATATTCCTTAGACTTCTAAAATTGCGCTGCTCGTTGTTAAAATGGCAGTGCATTGGCATATGCCAAAAAGTCTAAGTAGATATTATGGTGGATTTACATTGAAAAATATTACTTATTTGTTGTGCCTTTGAAGTCAGTTTTGTGCTTTATTACGTAGCTGAAAGCAAAGCTCAGCAAGTATTGAATTTATCGTGTTTATTTGTCCGTCTATCTGCCTGTAGGCACGATAACTCATGAACACGTTGACCAATTTCGCTTATATTTAGCATGTAAGTCACAATGGTCAAGGGCAAGAACCCTAATGAATTTCAGCCCCCTAGGTCAAACCCCAAGGTCAAAGGGCAGGGTCGAAAATTTTCAACATGTTCACAATGTACATTTAAATAGCGCAATCGAAAGCTCTTATTGAGTAGATTATGAATCATATATCACAATAGGTCAAGGTGGCCTCAGAGGGTCAGAAGTCGGGGTCAAAGTTTCAACTTCAAACATACGTCATATGACATATAATTTGAGAGCTCTTTTCATTAGCAAGAACAATAACCATCACAAGTGTCGTTATTAATCGAAGTGTTTCAGCTACGTCGTTATGATCGCTCTAACAGCGGGCTTATTGCTATTTGGTTACTTTAAAAACAGACCACATAGAGCGCTTTAGAAAGACATCAATTTTATCAATGCTTTTTTGTGTTTAGCAAAAGCATGCGTTCGTAAACTTTCTTTTACTTTTAAACAGCAAGTGTTCAGTAAACGGTTGGCTGCAGGCACGATAGGCAATTATTAATTTTTGGCTCAATGATAGTGAAAATAAAAATGTCATCATTTTGACAATCCACATGTTAATATGTGTGATAATGCATCCTTTCATAATTTTGATCTCTGAAAAACCTCAATCACAAGCGAGGTTAATAATTAAGCTAAAATGGTGATGTCTCTTATTACACCGTGTTTTGAAAATGTGACATGAGCATAAGAAATCATGCATACTTACACTTTTATGTATACATTTAGTAGATTATAAAACTGACTTGATTATTTAACACCATTGTTAGGAACTCTAAAGTTGAAAACTTTCTTCTGACAGTTTTTAGGGTAAATATACGACAAAAAGCGTTCGCTAATAATTTTTTGACAACTTACTGTGCTAAAAAATACTTTAAAATTGGAAAGTGAAAGGAATATTATGCATTCAGAGATAACATTGCGAACGTTTCATTAATTAATAATATGGTTAGAATAATTTTGGTTATACTATTACATTAAAATTTTAATTAACGATTTATTTATTCATTCCATATTTAAATGAAAGCTGCTGCAAATACTACTTGAGAATTAGATAAAACAACGAATTTTTAAGCATTACGTAAAATTAAAGCAAGTGCAGTGATGACGGCAGGAAATATTAGGACTGCATATTGGTTTAGCACACCTAAATTGGAATATATTGTCCTGTGTTAATGGCTCCAAAGGGGCCTGAGTACTAGTTTTCCGAATTAAATAACAAGACTTCTTGGGCAAATTGAGAGGTCAAATGTCTGCTTGCGGAATTTATTAGTATGTAATGTAATGTTGGGTACCGTGGCGTCCAGTGTGAACTGCTGAAAATGATCGTATCTAAATGATACGAATAGCGTCGTAATGGCAATATATTATTGCGATGCATAAATATTAAACAATTGCAAGGAATTTTCAGTTTCCATTTGCACCAATTAATCTTTTTGCAACGTCATTGACATTTTATTATTTAAACATGTGCTTAGAATCTTCAATTCGTTATATTTCAATCGGATTGCCTTGCTACCACAGCGTTAACTGGCTCACTTGGATGTTTAAACTGAATTTACCAAATCTTTCTCTCTTTAATGCAAAGAATGTTTCCCATATGATTGACATTGGAGGGATCAGTGTATATATTCTCAGTGAAATAACTACTACAGGACTTCTTGATTTAGTTGAACATAAATAAAAGATGAGGTCAAGGTTTCATCAATTACTAAATGAACATAAAAGAAGAGTGGCATAGATGGATCAGAAGAAACACACCTGAAATTAATTGAGGACTGTATGGTGGGCTATGAAAATTGTGTATTTTAAAATGTTTTAATGTATGAATAAATGTGTATGTGTTTATAAAATAGTTGAAATAAAAAAGTAGCTCTCGTCAATTACCCCATTGAAATGTGCACTTCAAAGGAAATTATTCGGTATTTCAAGGCCTGGAGATGTCAGTGGTAGTCACATTACAGTGACTGATTCACTATCGTACAATAGTGAATCAGTCACTATCTTTTTTGTAATTACTTTTTTGAATAATATACTATCCGTTTGTTGCATTCGAGGAACGATGCTGTTAAGTAAATAATATATATCGTATGTGATGGTAACTTGTTTTTATTTTCAACCATATTACCAAGAATAAAATATGTCTGGACAAATTTACAATAGCTTGTTTTTTAAATGGTTCACACTGGTTAAATGATGATTAAAAAAAATGTTGGGTAAAAGTTACATATTATGTAGTCGTTCTGGTATAAATACTCTCATGCAATCAAAATAAGTTTTTATTATACCATTTCCAAAAACGTATTGCCATCAACATATAGAAAAGAAGTTTAAAAAACGAAGTGAATGACGTCAAAAGCATGCAAAATATTACCACTTACGTCCCTTTATTCCAAACGTGCCAACGGTTTCTGTTTCTACAATGTGCGAGTATACTATAAAACTAAATGTCAGTTTGGAGTAAAAACAAGTTGTTCTACCGTTTAGCATATGAAACATTTAAATTTTGTTTGAATAAAAAAATTTACTTCATGAAATATTAGAACTTGCAATACTTTTGAAACACTTTATTTTTTTTGGTTTTTTTACAAGCAACGCCAACGCCTCCAAGACGTTTGAAGCAGTACGCATACGTTCAGTACAGTTTTGAATGCGCAAAAACTTCGGTGATGTTCCCTTTGAACTTGTTGACTTCATTTTTTTCAATTATAAATTCTTTTGATTAAAAATATTTTTACAAAATTTAAATGTGACAATGATTATGACCATGACAACATAGTTTTTGTGCGATTGAGTTTGTCGAGAGAGCCCAACAAGTCATCTCGAATCGAGTCAGCTTGCATAATAAATAACCGTTCTAATTTATATTTAAAAGAAAGCCCATTCCAATTACTGCAATTCACCCCAAGAAATGATTATGCCAAATGCCAAGCGCGCGAAAAAAAACTGGGAGAGGACTTCGTCAGTGAGTATTCTTTCTGTCGAGCGAGACAGCTTTCCCTTCTATGCTGTTCTTAATTCAAAATTGTGAATGAAATAGTTTCTAGAAGAAATATGTGAAGATTTTGATTTCAATAGTTAAATACTACTGTTTATTTCAGCTTAAATCTACTCAGCATTAAACATGAAGGCGACGAGGTCAACTACAAGGTTACCTTCAAGGGCAGCTACGAGGTCAACTACAAGGGCATCCTCTTCACAAGCTCATCACGACAAGAAGAAAAAAGAGAAAGGAAATCCATGGAAACGGAAATCAAGATCAAGAAGAATACAAAAAGGTGGCGTTTTTGTGAATCATGGCCTCAGAAAAATTAAACTGGAGAGTGACGTTCTTGCTTCGTTGAAAGTAGAAACGGACTTGGTGGAGGAGGCGGAATCCAATAATGCAGCAAGTGTGGCTTCAGCAGATGGGGATGATTTCACGGAGGAATCCATAGTGATCAAGGAAGAGATTCAGCTTTTAGAATTGGACGATGATGTAGATGAAATTCAAGAAGGAAGTCAGGGTCCCGGTGGTGAAGGACAAGTAGAGGGTCAGGTAGAGGGCCAGAGTCCCGGTGAAGGTCAAGTAGAGAGCCAGGACCTAGAAGAGGGTCAAGTGGAAGGTCAATGCCCAGCAGTGGGTCAAGATCAAGAAGAAGAAGAGCGTCAGGGTCAAGTTAAGGATCAAGAAAATGGTCGTGACCAGGGGCCATCATGTTCTTGCCGTGAAGAAATCGACTCTTTCAAAGACATTCTGAAACAAATGACCTTGGAAATTGAGAAGACGAAAGAGGAAATGACGATGGAAAATCGTGCGATTAAAATGGAAGTAACGAAGCAGAAAGAGATAATGGCTGGAATGAAATCCGGAATTCGAAATGCTGTGATGTCCCTGCTGACCTGTTGCAAGGACGACGAAAAGGATGAAGTTCTTCAGGATGGTAGTCAAGGCGTTCAGGAATCTTCAGTAATTGTCTGCACTTCTTCAAACGTAAGCCTTTCGTTAAAAAAAACAACTTAAAATTACCATGTGCATCGTTTAAAATTAAAATGTATTGAATTTCTGCTTTCCCCGCAGACTAGCGGAATAGTAGCTGAGGACGCTATCCAATTGGAAAATCAGGATAACGTAGCCTGTGTCCAGATTCCAAGTGCGTCTGTCCCGAAGCTCGCTGATATTTCTCAGATGATGGAGCAGAATGCTGAAATGGCTAATGAGAAGGATGCAAATGCTGACGAAAGCCATGATAAGGATGTTGACATGAGGAATGATGACCGCACTGACTTGGAAAATGATATGGATGGTGTCATGGGTGATGATAAGGGTGCCGCTCAAAATGACGATGATAATGGGACTCCTTGCACTCCAGACGACAGTAAAAGCGTCGCCGACAAAGACGGAGCAGATGGTCACGACATTCTGGAATGTCCAATAATAATCATTGGTACAACCGTAAAAGTAAGCCCATCCTAAACACAAATAATAATTAGAAAATCCAATTATATTCAAATAGTTTAATTTGGCATACATTAAAATTTGTCCCTTTGTAGACTTCTGAACCATTAGCTGAGCTACCTGTCCGATTTCAAAATGATCAAAGCATTCCAAGCACCCATCAAGCACCGAGTCATCAGGGTAATTCTCATGATTTAATGATCAGAAGGTGCAGTGTCCAGATTCAAAGATTATCTAATCAGAAGACCACAGAGGCTTCTCAGAGGATGGAGGTGGATGCTAACATGGGCGATAAGGAGGTCGCGGATGAAACGAAGGCTGATAATAAGCAACCGTACAAGTGTCATTTGTGCAACAAGCCTTTCAAGAGCCAGTGTTCTATTTTCCAACACATCCAATCAGTTCACCGAGATGTTTCTCACAAATGTGCTCACTGTCCCGCTGAATTCACTGCACTCAATACTCTGGAACGGCATGAAGAGAAGATTCACACGGAAGGAGGACCGGCAACTTTAAAGTGTAACATTTGTGGAGTGCATTTGTTAAAGGCGAAAAATTGTTTGGAGGTTCATATGGGCAGAATTAACGAGAACTCAGTGGCCAAATTGGAAGTTCAACTTACTACTCCAACTCTTGGAGCCAAAGCTGACGTTGATGGGGGCGGTAAAAGGGTTGTTGAGATGAAAAAGGACCATCAGAAGGATGTCGACTTTTCCAATCGTGATATCGGTCATGTTCCTGACGTCACTGGTGATCACCATGAAAACAAGTAAGATGCAGATTCTCAAATGCTATTCAGACTTAAATTTTACGAAAATTTAATTTCAATTAAAAAAAATGTATATTTTGCTAGGATCTCAAAAGAAAGAAGCATTGAGAAGGAATCCCCACCGTTGTACAAGTGTCATTTGTGCAAAAGGGGTTTCTACAGCCAGAGTGGTGTTGACCAACACATCCGAACAACTCACGAAGGTGTTCGTTATAAGTGCACTCACTGTCCCGCTAAATTGACTACCCGTTACAGTACCCGAAAACATGAAGCAGTCTTCCACAAAAAAGGACAAAGGAAAACCAATGATGTGATCAATTCTTCCGTTCATGGTAACGGAGTTAGCAAATCTGGCAAGGACATGAAGGAAGACAATCACTATGGAAACAAGTATAATGAAGATTTACATTGTTTTATATACACATTCATAAACTTAGGTGGTATTAAATGTAGGGCATTATAAATATTTTCAGGATTGCAGAAAGAAGATCAAATGTCGAGTTAAACGAATCCTTTAAATGTTCGAAATGTGAGAAGAGCTATAAATCAAGAAATGCGCTGGTGGCGCACACGCGGTGTTCACATGGGCCACCGCGCAAGTGTAACTTTTGCACTGAGGTTTTCTCCACCTACTCATCTTTCCGCGATCACAGATCAGGTCACGATGGCGTTTGCTATAAATGCGAGCACTGTCCAGCTCAATTCACTAAATTTTCTTCTCTCCAAAAGCACGAAAGGATGGTTCATAAGGAAGCAGGACCACCAACGCAAAAATGTGAGCTCTGTGGTGTTTATTTGTTGGATTCAAAAATTAGTTTACATAACCATCGGAAACAGAAGCACAAGAAATTAGTGTTTGGTCAATGTTCCAAATTTCTAAAGAAAAGGGGAAGGCTGACTAAGTCCAGTCAACTTACCCAATTGCCAAAGAAAAAAGGAAGACCAGCCATACAAACCAAAAGATTATTTTTTCAATGTTACCTGTGTCCAAATTTCTTTTCCGAGAGGAAAGACTTGTACTGCCACCGGAGTCAGGCTCACGGGATTACTGTTGTTGAAGCGGAACCTGAGAAATAACAAGCAGCAAGCCAAGCCGTATACAGATAGTTTTATGCAATATGCAATTGGTCAAATTTAAAGTAAAGTGTTTCGTTCAATGGGACAATTCTGATTCTCATCAATTTAATCCAAAACGTTAACATGGTAGGGATTAGATATTTGGAATAAAGTTTTGCTTTACATTGTACATGTTTGTTTGTTATTCAAATTGTCATTGATTTGTAAAGAGAAACAAGATTGTATAATAAAAATAAAATTCGTATTAAAAATTCTTAATCAAATTGACTTTGACTTCAGTATGGCTTGTTTGACTACGCATATAATTATTATTATTGATTTTCCCTCGTTGATAACGATAAGATTGTAAGTATTGAAAGAACATCAAAATTAATAGCATTAGTGTCAAATACCGTATTTAGCTACTACTAATAACTACTTGGCATAAAGCGGATCCCATAATGACAAACTGAGTTCGCATGTAGTCGTGGCCGTGAGCAGTCGCATGACCAGTTTGCTCTGACGAGAAAAAAATATATACAAAAGATGAGTGGGCAAGCTAGAATCAGAGAGTTGCAGCGTATAAGCAAATTAGAGAATGAGTTTGAAGAAGTGAAGGAATCTGTTCGAGAAATTTGGAAGTTTGTGAAAG
>JAQFZH010005155.1:0-10962 GCA_034695485.1 Entomobrya nivalis
TCAAGACAAAACGCGATTGAAATGCTTTGCAAGGCTGAAGAACTGCTGGAAATCCTGGAACCAGAGACAAGTTCATCTCTTCAGGTGACCGTGTATGAAAACTTACGCAACTGGCCTGGATATGAACTCATTCTGACTGATTTTCTGGAAGATGTTGTCCACGAGTTGGAGAATCGGCACAAATCAGTGGAACAAGCATTACAATTAGTGGAGCATCAGTACATCTCATGTGGAAATCATTCCGCTTTCAGCATCTCCAAAAAATTAAGGGGATGCGTGAATGAGGTCAAATGTAATATGATAACATGTAGCGAGGCGGTTCAAGAGATCGAAAGAGAACTGGATGCCTTTTTTAATCATGTTATCGTCACATTTGAAGAAGAGCAAATTTGCACTGGCTTAGACATGGAAAGTTTACCGGAAAAACTGAACAAAATCAATTCTTTCTTGGAAAGTTTGGAAGAACGACAGAATGGGATTAGGCTGTTGACATGTGGAACACTTTTAATAGAATTGGAATATATTTCCGAGTTGTTTCTTAATCGGAATTTGGCTTTACTTCAGAAAGCTGAAATAGAAAAGGGATTGGGGAACCTTGAGACATTTCTGGAGTCAATTCAGCAAGGAAATGTGAAGGCTGATATTTTAAAAGATCTCTTCATCCCAAGCATGCTCACAAATCTGCTGGAAAGATTTACTGTATTGAAGAAAATTGTGACTATTTTAATGAACATGAAAGAAAGCCTTTCTTCCTACAACTCTCAAAGTAACCACGAGACATTCTCAGACAATAAATCACTGAGTGAAGGCCTTCTTATCAGTATAATAGGCGATGGCGAGAATTCACCTGGCAGTCTGGATGATATAAAACCGAAAGGTAAACCCATCCCAACTATTTTCCCAGCCATCTATTTATCCCTTGCCAAAGAAATAGTCAAGTTTTCACATCAGGAGGATACCAAAGTTGAGCTAATTTCCAACAATGTTCTTCAAATCAAAGGAAATTTCGTAAAATTCTCTGACTTTGCTCGAAATGATGTGGTCACACGCAAAACTGACTTGAAGGAGATTCATGTTTTTGCAACGAAACGAATTTTTGTTGATAAGGATTTCCACGATGGACTTGGAAGAGAGCTGGAGATCACACTAATTTCACCAAGCATTGAAATCATTGGATCTAGGCTTATCCGTTTGAATGGGAATCCAGGCATAAATAATTTCTACTCATATTTAGCAACAGGGTTGGGTCATGATGGTCAGACTGGATTACCAGGAAAAGCGGGGGGTAACGGGGGTCACTTGTATTTGATTTGCGAAGAAATAGTAAATTCAGAAATGCTGACGGTAAACGTGCAAGGTGGAGATGGAGGTGATGGGCAAGATGGTGGCAATGGATGTGGTGGGGCTCCAGGAAGAAATGCTCAAGCAAGCGAATTGAGCGATCAGCAAACTGTGAGAGAGGGGGAACCAGGATCATCTGGAGGAAATGGAGGTGATGGCGGGGTGGGTGGATATCCAGGTCATGGAGGTTCTGTTGAAGTTGTTGTCTTAGAAAAGCAGGATGGAATCGTTCAAGTTTTTACAGAAGATGGAGAACGTGGAAGGGATGGGAAAGGAGGAAATGGGGGAGTGGGTGGCAAAAACGGGGATGGGATTGAGAGGGTTAAGGGATGGATATGGTTTGTTAAAGACGATAAGCCAGTGACTAGTAATATCCGTGCTCCTCATGGCAAACCGGGAAGAGATGGAGCTAACTCAAAAAATCAGGTCTTACCTCCACCCAAAAAATCCAAACCGGATTCCAAAGGTGCTGTCGTTTCAGAACTACGGAAGTATTACATAAGTCAAAGTAGCAACGGAAGTTTATCGGGAACAAGGCAGTTTTTGGAGAAAATTGACTTAAAGTTGGAGTTTGAGCATGTGACGGTTAAAACCTTGGCAGAAGACCTGCTTCAGTTGGAACTTACATCAAGAAACTTGCATGATCCAAACTCAATGGTCCGAGATCATGAAGCCTTTCAAAAAAGACTGCACCGCTGTGTTCATCATTTGTTATCTTCAGAGCAGCTTCCCGGGAAGGATGATATCGAACATGTCATTAGATTGCTTTATGCACAATCCATCAGTAAAGTGCACGTATTGAAGGAGCACCAAGGTCAACATGGAGGTGCTACTGGTGCACAAGTAATTAATATTTTGGGGTATTTTGACATTATCAAAGATACAATAAACAGACTGAAGGAGTCAAACGTGGAGGTGAATAGACGTGAGGCGCTGAAAACTTATCATGATCATTTGAAAGCCAAGTGTGATGACACACAAGAGTTCATTTCTCGGATTGTACTTCCGTCCATTGCTCAAGCAAAGCGAGAAATTCAAGAGGAAATGAACTGTTGTGCCGGAGAAGTGGAGTATTATGGAAGGATGATGGAAGAAGATTTGAGAAGTCGATGTGACGCCGCAGTTCGTGCGTCTTCAGAAGTCCAACGATGGAATACAATTAAAACTGTGTTCACTGTCTTGGAATTTGGGATTGAAATAGCTCAATTATTTACTCACATTCAGTTTGCTTCTAAAGCTTTATTGGCTATTGCTGGACTAAAAATATTGATTGGAATTGATAACGGTCAACATGAAAACATTGTAAAACAGCCTAGCATTCAACTTCCGGCTTGCCTGAATGATTTCCATGGGACAATGGAACACAAAATGAGAAGAATGCGTAAAGAATGGGAACTAGTCAGCAAGTTTATGGAAACTTATGGCAACCATGGGGACAACCATGTACTTGGGTCAATGATGATCGGAATGAGACCTCATTTGGAAGCATGGCAAGATCAACTGACACGTTTTCAACTTTTACTCAATTTGATGAAAATGCAAAAATTGGCTCTTGGTGAGGAATTTGAGACAGTGCTTGCTGGCATGGAAAAGAATAAAACACAGATTCTGAACGTTCTTCATGAAATGTTAGAAGTGAAGTTAACAACCGAGGTCGAATTGTCATCTGAGCTTATTGACAGCATAAAACATCTTTTGGTTGCCATGGCGCTTGCAAACTGCGACTCAACAGCAATTGTGAAAAAGCCAAACACAAATAGATCATCGTCCACTGAACCCATCACAATCGCAAGAAGTCAACTTCAAAGTGTTCAAGAAAAGTCCGCAGCAATATTTAAGGATATCGTGCCTTTAATAAATGCTGTTTTTGGGACTGTACAAGATAACATTTTCCCTGACAAGAATGGCTCTTCGGCATCTCGAAAATTTGATAAATTTCGAATCCAAACAACACTCAGAAAAGTGAAAGAAAATTTTGCCAACTTTTTTAATGGACTTGAGTCAAAGAAGAATCTGATGCAAGCAGTTCAACAGATGGAAGAAGGCTTGTCCCTTCTAATCGACCTTTATGATATGATGGACAACTATGAAGAGTCCAAATTATTTTCCAGTGCCTTGGCAGGAATAAAAATAAACAGAAACGATCACGATTCTGTTGAGCTGCAGGAAACTGTGGATAAGATTGGTTATCTGTTGAAAGCCAATGCATTCATTTTGGATTATAATCAAGCTGTTCATGCATTCAAGCAGTGGATCTTCCCATTTGCCAATCGATGCCCCATTCCTTCCCTGAATTTTGAGATGGACTTGACCAATGGCTTTGTTAACCTTGAAAATCATTTGGAAAAGCTCGCGGCGGAATACAAAGCCCATTTTGACACCATTCATGGTCACTTGCTTCGTTACAGAAGTATGAAGATGGATTTCGATGATGCAGTCTTCCGTGGAATGTTTTCCAGTAGATCTTCAGCTTGTCCTTCGTTTTACGCTTGGACATTTGAGGAATGGGGTAACACGATACAAAGGTTTTTGAGAGGTGAGGAGGTGGAGCTCCGAGCAGATTTGATGAAAGCAGAGGAATTAATTAAAAGGAAAATGGGAGCTGTGAAATTTAAAACAGTTAAGCTGAAAATCAGACCCAGACATGGAATAATGTCGAGGAAGCAGGAGGAGGAGCTTAACAAAATTATGAAAGATTTTAAGGTTACCATGGTGCACAGCGGGATATCTTACTACAAAGTATTTGACCAATGCTTTGTGATGCGTGGGAGTAAGAATGAGTACTGCTATAGCTTTGATGGGGCAACTAAAAACAGCACTTATGAGAAAAGTGAAAGTCAAGGTGACTATCTACTCAGCCCTTTCACAATTTGGAAGTTTCAACTAAATGAAATAATGCATGGAGCAGAGGGATTCGAGAGACTGAATAAGTTTGAGGGGCAGGTGGATTTGGAGTTGGAGGGGAAAGGGTTGTATTTGGATGAGGGGAAAGCAAAGGAAAAGAAATTGGACGAAAAATACCTGAAGGATTTGCATCTTCATTATGAGCTTGTTCAAGGCTGAATTACACTTGATTTTTAAGACTATACAGGTGCCTTACTTAATAAAAAAAATATGTATTCAAAATGTCGCATACTTATTTGTCTTTTTGATTTCTTTGGATGTTTAATGTATTACTAATATTTGTTAGTTATCTTTGTGTATTAATATATGTATGCACCAGTATATAAATGTCAGGGAAGAATGAGAGTATAATGCTTATACTTCATTCTTCCATGTATAAATGTTAGTTTAGTTTAGTAAAGCTGGCTGTTATGATATGACTGACTACTATGATATGTACACATGTAAATATTTTTGAAATGATTGACCATTAATTCACCATGCTTCATCAATTTGCAGAAGTTGTGATATTCATGTTTGCAATTTAATAATATTAATATATGAGATTAGAGTGTTCAAAAATGTATTGTGTTCATTTATTATAGTAATTTATTAATTATTGTGCACCATTTAAATTTTCAAGTCAACAAAGCATTTTTCGTTAATAAGACACATCAAATGTGACGCCTCACTCTCCACTCCATGTCGACTCACCACAATTTTCTTCACAAGCTGTGTTGGATCTCGTTGAAATCCTTCTTGTGCGCCACTTCTTCGCTTGCGAAATCCATTTTTCGAGATTTCTCCATTCTCAAAGTCTTCCATATCTTGTTTTGACCATGGCTTTGGTTCTAATCCCAGAAATTTGGAATATGACCTTTGCTCCTCCATATTTTCAAAATACAGATTTCCAGACGCCAACAAAAGAGGAACTACACTTTTACTCGACAAGGTTACTTCTTGATTGTAGGGCAGTTGGAGTCGACAATTATTCAAAAGAAAATCCTGACTCTCCGATTGTCTCATTGAAAACATATGCAGTGTACATTTTGCCTCTCCATTTCTAAAATACTTTAGCAATTCATTAACCTCAAATTGACTTACCACCATTACCTTCCTCAATCCACTTTCTCCCTTACAAGAAATCAGATAGTTGATTGGCCGCAAATGATAATCGGAGTCACATGCGTACTTCTTTATAATCACTGAAATAAAATCTGTCGTTACAAAAACTTCATTTCCCCAACACTCTTGTTGCACCAGACCCCAGTATGAAGTTCCTTTGAAAATATTAGGTAGCCTTTCAATTCCATCTTTTACTCCAATCGGACCTCCATTCATAATAACCCATTTAACATTGCCATGCATACTGGGAACCGCTGCAATTGCGTTACCAGCTCGTACAACGTTGCGTTCCTCCTCCACCTCCGTTTCCTTTTCGAACTCGAGCTCCTTCTCCTGCTCTTCTTCCATCATCCCACAATTGTCGACACAAATGTGCTCCTTTTCCGGAACATTTCCCTCACATCGCTCCCTAACCTCGGAACAAATTTCTTCAAATCTTTCCAAAATCTCATGACTCAACATCTTCCCTCTATTTTCTCTACACAATTTACTCTTTGAATATGCAAACCACTTGGGTACAAGTTTATAAAGCTTCTCAGTTTCTGTATACTGACCATACATATCGTTTAGAGAAAGCACCTCATTGTCTACACACTGCTTCCCAAGTACTTCCGTTTTCAATTCGATTTCCTCCACGTTCTCAATTTCCGGTTGGGTGTAGTCTGGAAAGTGAAAGGTGTCTTCAGCAGCCAATCGTTGAGCGTAATTCTTCCCAGCTAATGCCCAGTAAAGTAGACCGTCATCATTAAACTCTTTTGTATTTTTTGATACCCACTCCAGCACAGCTTTTGTGGTTATCTCATTCCCCCCATCAGCAGATATCAACAAACTAGCTTTCTCGGTGGGCTTTTGGAATTCCACCGGAAATACACATTTGATAAGCCAGTAATTTATAACGTCTTTGTGTTTTCTGAATGTCTCAAATAATTGTGAGACAATGAGTGGATTTTCCAGTTTTAAACTCTGGTAATCCCGGTACTCTGGCAGGTAATCATCCGGAAATACTGATAACCACTGAAAATAAATGGACATTCTGTCAGGGTCTTCCTTCAATGTTTCCAGGACTTCTTCGAATTGGGTAAGGTGCAATCCAGAATAGTAATAACTTAAATAGGTACAAAGTATTGTAATTTCTGGACTTTCAAACTCTACTTGACATGCTGCTGCCGTTGCCAAACGAGTACCACCGTTACAATTGATTCCATAGTCAGTCCGCCACTGATACATTAAAGCAGTGTCAAGATAACCTTCTCGAACGTACTTTGAAATTTGTCGTATTTTTTTCGTATTCACCTTCGAATCCTCCGAATCGTTTCGTTGTGATGCTAAGTTCTCTACAAGCATTGAAACTAACTCGTCATGATATTTTCTACTTAACAGTCGAACATATGGAAATTCCTGTGGACAGTTTCTGCGTTCATGGAATTCCAGGACCTTACCATTATTATGTCCATACTTTTCCACTAAAAGTAGTCCAACTTTTGGAACAACGTTGAGAATTTCGGCACATATTTCCCATTTTGGGATATCCTCTACTTCCGGTATTTTTTTCTCCGTTTGCCCCATTACCTTGTTGTATGCATCATGTGACAAGTAAAATGTGACGGTATGCCCCTCTCCCAACTTTCTCATTCGCATACAAGCTTGAATCAACTTGTCTCTTTTCATTTTACTCGCAATTGTCACACAAGCTTTTGTTCCAAGAGGAAACTTCAAGTCGGTCCCTCTGGTATGTTGGTCATCAAGAAAAATGCCACATTTTTCCAGTTGCCCTTGATATGGCGACACCCCAAAGCTTATATCAGAATGACTGTTGGAGGAATACTTTCTCTTTCTAGTTTCTCTACATTTGACAACCAACTCATCTTTCTGATTGAAATAGACAACTGCTTCAATGTTGTGATTTACTTCCAGCCATTCATAGGCCACCTGCTCATTCGTGTATTCCAGCATCAAAGCCCCAGCATCAATTAACACTGTTAATTCATCCATTTGCATAGTTACTAGAATCTCTTTACAAGTGACTCCCATTCTAAACCCTTTATGATTACAATTCTCTGGACCTCTTAATATTTCCTCCATTTTCTCATTGGTGTCCAGCAACTTTGGTAAATCCTGTTGCGAAATCATAAGAGGTAGTAAAATGCTGGAATCATTGGTCCCACTAAATCCAGTCACTGGATGGCATTGCCTTTCATAACATAAATCCCAAGGTGTCATGACAAGTTTCCCTGGAAACTGTACGCATTCCCGGAAAAAGACGCACTGGTCCAGCCAAAAGTCAATGACAGTTTTGTGTTTTTTCAGCATTTCAAACACGTCATACTTTTGCTGCGCATCTTTCATGTTAATACTTTTATAAGATGAAATAGAATCTTGAACTTGTTCCTTTGGAATTTCAGAGATCCATTTCGAGTAATAAGCTTCCGGTTCTCGTTTCTCATTTAACACCTCAAAAACCTGTTCCAATTGATTTTCATCCAACCCAGAATAATAGTAGCTTAGATGAGTCAAAATAATGGCAAGATCGGGATGTCCAAACTCAGTTTTCTCTGCAGCGACATCTTTCGCTCTGAATGGAACGGCCATTTTTCGAAATCCCTGTTTTGGGTTAATTCCATACTCGACTCTCCATCGTTTCATTAACGCCAGGCATAGCACTTCTCGTTTTAAATATCCTGAAAGCAGTAGAATTTTCTGAAGCTCATCTGAAGAATCTTTAAAGATAGCTTGCATTACTTTCTCATGAGCTTCCCTACTTATCTCCTCATTTCCAACCAAAAAAGATCTTAAAACAGGAATATTCCCAGATCCAATTGTAAACTCTCCCAAAACCTTATCCACCATCAACTCCACAAATTTCGGTATACTCTTCTGGTCGAGTAGACGAACTGGTGGAAACTCATGAGGTCTATTTTCCCAAGAGGCCATATCAAATTCCACAGCACTGGATCCCTCTTCCTCAAACAATGTTTTTAATGCGGACATCACATGTTTCAAAATCTTTTGACAAGTTACCCATCTCATTTCCCTGCCATCTATTTGAACCTGTTTACCAACTGTATAGACCAATTGATACTTGACACTAAAAAGCTCATCACTTTCATCCAACACATCTCTCGCATACTTTCTCAGCCAGTTTTCCACATCAAGTATTTTGATTCCAAGAGGTATCTCATCCTTCAGCATTTTATCGTATGCTAGCAAGCGAAAAGACAACCGATGCTCCGGAAGTGTCAGAACGACACCCTCCAATTTTAAACATTCTTCGTAGCCCTCCTTAATTTTTCTCACGACGTTTCCATCAATTTCCTTATCTCGTTTACAATTTAATGTGTATACTCTTCTGTTGAGGATTGGTCCTCCAATGGAAAAAGTCAAGCTGTTCAAGTTCATTGAAAACATGGAGCTGAGTACTGTAACACGACAAAGTTGACTATTCTTCTGGGCCAAGGTGGAACAAAGCATGGGAACAATGACACTAGTTTTCCCTTCCCCCATATTTAACTGGGTGACACCATTTCCTCCCCCATCAGGCATGTTGATCATTTGATTAGCAACGTCTACTTGAATTGGTCTTATCATTATATTTAGCTCTAGTTCTAAAATAAGCCATTGGGGATACATTTTAGGACTCCAGTTTAAATGTCCAGGATTTTCTAGTTCTCTTTTCTTGTCATGATCAGTTTTAGATGATAAGCATCTATTGATTCTCTTGAGATGAGTCCACAGAACGGCTAAAGCACCAAAGTAGGAGGCTGCCTCATCACTAATTTGGTGTTCAGAACATTTCATCAAGTTTACAAGAATCGACACTGGGTCCAGTCTTGGAGTGATTCCAGCATGATAGATTATTTTACCAAAACAGCAATTTTGCCTCTTTATCAACAAAGTAAGCTCATCTATAATTTTTTGAATTTTCTCCTGACACAATTTTCTCTCATGGGACATTGATAGGATGTTGATATTTTGGTGCCACTGTCCTGTGTTGTAAATTAGCTCCAACTCTGGATTCCTTGAGATCATGCTATTTTCTTCCAGAAAATCATTGATTTTCAACAGTCCAAATTTAAATGCAAAATGTTCAATCGTTATAATTCTGGTAATAGAAGGAAAGATTCTTTTGGCTGTGTTTATGTCATAGTGCTCCAATATGTCACTTTCATCAGAATTAATGTCATTTTCTTCAGAGTCATCATAATCTATTACGTTTTCCCCATAAATTTCAACCAGTTCCTCTTGAGCTTCTTCGATAAATTCCTTCAATTTATAATTCCGATACCACATTGGCCATATTTTGTTAATCTCGTTAATCGCAGCTCCTTGCTGAATTTTATTTGCTTTTAGTAATTCACCAGCTTTCTTAGTCAATTCCTCTGCTGGCCAGTACCTTGATTTGAGGACTGGTGAAATTTCTACACATTTTTCACGAATTAGTATCATGTATTTTTCCTTTTTCACTTCATATTCCTTCAACTCCAGTTCATATTTGGCTTTGATTTGCTCAGGAGTTTCGGAGGATGGTTTAATGAGCCGTGATGTAACTGGCAGAACTGGTCGTTGTATTTCAGTAAACGGCTCTGCATTGCTTTTTAAAATTGTTTCGACCATGTCCTCATCAAAATCATTACTAGTGGGATCTATAATTTCAGACGTTATTGGAAATACCTCCGGGAAATTAGAACAGGCTGATACATAATGCAAATTAATTAATTGTTGCATTGGTGCTCCATGTAAAGCCAACCCTGCTAATATAATAGTAAACTCATGAAACTTTTCGTCATTAATGGCCTCTATTTTCATAGCCATTGTATAGAGCTTCAGCCAATTTTCCCGAAAATTCAAATGGAACAAATCGCAAATTGCATCTTCAGATTCCAAAGTAATTTCTGGAAATGGAGGCTCCAGTGGCTCACCTTGTATTAGGAAATCAGATAAATTATTCTTTTCGATTTTCCCTTCCGGTGACCAATTAAGTCCCTTCCATCTAATCCAAGAAAGTTCCAACATGCTACTTGTATCAAAGTCGTCTAAAGATTGTCGTAACTTTAAAGGTTGAACTTCCGCTGAATCATTCTGCAATATGGCTTGGTGGCAATCACTAAAGAAAATTGATTCATTCACCGCCACGGCTGAATTATAAAAGCGTAACGATCTGAAATACGCTTTCATTCGAAGCGTCTCTGGCGACACGATCATGGTTTCCTCTTTATCCAAATTTTCACTTATTTTACTTTTGTCCAGGGCTGCTTTTTTCTTATGCAAGATGGATGAGCCTTTGTTATCCTCAATTAACTTGCTCACAATTATATCGTAGCCATCATACGCCCCCAATGAGGGTACTCCTTCGGGCCACTTGACTGTCTCGATTTGCCCCTTTTTCCCTCCATCAAGTCCATAATATTTTCGAACTGGGGACAGACGTCCAATAAATTTCAAAATGCTAAAGGCCTCATCTTCGTATGGATCGCATGACCAGACACAAGCGGATTGAAGTATTCGTACAGCCATCTCAGTGCCAGTGACATGGGTAAAGGGATCCGGAAGTGGTGATGACGTGACAGCATGTAAGGCTGCCAAATACAACCAAGCAGTTTTGCTGTTTTGTGGTTT
>JAQFZH010005156.1:0-10962 GCA_034695485.1 Entomobrya nivalis
TCATTGCAAATTCTTACAGCTAACGAACAAAAAGATGAAATTTATTTAAATATGATAAGTCTGCTAAATGTTGCAAAATTTATTCATTAAATTGAAAAGTAAAAAAATGATTTAAATCCGTATTAATTTTGATTGATTTTTTAAATTTTATGATCATTTTAATGTTCTTCATGTTAATCATCATTGTTGCACATTTTACAACAACACGAGCAACAGAAGAAAAATATAAGTGCACCAGAAAATATCCACCAATTAATTTTACCGTCCTCTTCAACAAACAAAAAGACGAAATGAATCCGTGCAAACAGTAGGAGAAATTGGCAATGTTGCGTTAGAATTTTGGACTGTAAAAAGATGGATATTTATTTTTATGTATGAGTCGTCAGGCATATTATTTTAAATAAGAACCAACCTGTTTCATGATGGATGATCATTGGTGCTTCATGCTTATAGCTTTTGAAACATTTAGAGAAAATACGTTTTCGGCTTCATCTGGTATTTCAGTTGAGATTTTAATTGGAACGGCTAAGGCGTTGTAAATTGTGTAAACTAATAATACAAGTAAAAGTTCTATAGCAGATGTCATTTTGTCAGTTTTTTTGAGTAAATTCGATAAAATAGTACTTAATTTGATTTAATAACTTGCGTATTAAATTCTCTCCGAAATTCAGAAATTTGGAATTTATTCACTTTGATTTGATACTGACCGAAAAAATACGTTTCTTTATTAGTAACGTTAACACGTTTGTTACAATGATTATGTGAACATTTCAAGTCTTCGAGTTAATCACATGATACGTGATGTTGTAAATGGATCCGGATGCTGCGGTTTTAGATAATTTCATAATACTATTTGACAGTGCATACTAGTCAATCAAATCTTGTTCATGATCAACAAAAAATGCTCGGCTTCCGTTTAATGTATTTTTTACTAAGTAAAGATTCTCAGCAAATAAGTGCACTTTTTTGTCATGCTCTTTGATAAAGACGTAGTGAATGTGAGTGATGCTAAAATAAGTTTTAAGAGAACAAATTAAACAAAAAACTTTGATTTGATCATAAAAATACTTCTTTACTTTTCTTACAGCATGCTGATCAATATGATGATGCCTATTGGCAAAATCCATTTATTTTCGGCAGTCAATTACCAATTATATTGAATACAATGTCACTACTAAGTTGCATGGTAGCTGTCATTATTTTGCTTTCATAAAATAAATAACTTCATTGATTTAATGAAGAGGTGCGTTAATTTATTTGAAGATTGTATAAAACAAAATAAAATTTTGAGTTCAAATTCATTAAAATAATCTTTTTGTGATGCCATTCCAATTCCAATGCAACAGTTGGCTTAACTCGTTCCGTTTTGATTTTCCAATCAGAGATGTGATTAACTCCTAAAATTTGAAGCGGGTTATTCGGGTGCGGTTTTTTTGTGTCGACTTTTCCTTAAACCTTTCCTGTTGATAAAAGAATGGAAAAAGGAAATGGCTAAATTGTTGTTAGATCGGTAAGTACGTATATTCATGGTGCTTTGTACTAAATCGGTTTTCACAGTTTTGACAATCTCGTACATCCTCTAAGGCACATGTCCACTTCCTCAAAGATCAATGCAACAAAGCGTTTACACAAGCGTTCAACCATCACATGATTTTATAACGTGGGTTCCTTTCCTTTAAAAGCATTTGGACAATTCGAACCACAAAGCTATTTTACAACTTTTAAGAGAATCTGTCTCTCTTGTAATCACAAATTATCGTTTAAACTGTACAGTAAATTGCTCAAATTGCATACCCTGAAAAAGCGTACGTTTGAATGAGTGAAAGCGAAAGGTTCAACAAAATCGGGTTTCGGTGGGGTTCGCCTTGCCAAAAAAGGAACAAGCCATCACGTTCGAGTTGGAAAAGTATCAGTCGTGTGATGCCCAGTTATTCTGACAATCCTCATCAGGTTATTATGTCGGGCAGTTATGTCACCTGTTGATGAGTATGATGTCACGTCAAAATCAATTATTTGTCCGCAGATTTATGGTGCTCTGCACTAAATCGGTTTTCACAGTTTTGACAATCTCGTCCGTCCTCTATTGCAAATGTCCACTTCCTCAAAGATAAATGCAACAAAGCGTTTACACAAGCGCTCAACCGTCACATGCATTTTAAAAGGCATACAATTATTCGTCCCTTAAAAACGGATCTTTTTTATTTAAAATTTAGCAAGACTGTCCCTGAGTACGATTATTATGAATATAAATTAACGTATTTGTATTTACACATGTATGCAATCTAGTTGTGCGTGCGACTATATGTTTAAGAGTTACAATGACCGTTTAAAAGCGTTTACAGCATACAGAATAGCTAAATTATTGAAAAAATCAATTTTCCTTGAATAATGTATCAGTTCAAAATGGTTCAAAATAATCGTCCTCAGGGACAGTCTTGCTAAATTTAAAAAAAGTTTTATTCCCTTTTAAAACGTGAGTTCCTCTAAAAGCATTTCGACCACAAAGCTATTTTACAACTTTTATGAGAATATGTAACGACTTGATCGTATATCTGTGTAATCACAAGTTATCGTGTAGTAAATTGCTCAAAATGCATACGTTGAAAAAGCGTACGTTTGAACGAATGAAAGCGAAAGGTTCAACAAAATAGGGTTTCGGTGGGGTTCGCCTTGCCAAAAAAAGCAACAAGCCATCACGTTTGAGTTGGAAAAGTATATACATTTTGGATAACGTGTCAATTATAGCTCGTGCATTGAAAACCTGTACACCAATCATTTTAGTGCTTGGCCACCACCTCAAAACATCCCAACCGCTTCCACCCAAACCCTATACACCATGCACCCCCCACACCTCAAATCACCCCCTCCCCCCATGCACCCACACACGCTCCTCCCCCAAAATTATATACACCCATTAAATCTCCAACATATAATCATTTATTTAATACACAACACAAAAAAACATATACCCACGATTTTTTACAAAAAGAAAAGACAAACAAAACTTGTTTTTAAACAATTTAAAATACGTCGTTCGTCGTGTTTAAAAACCGTCGTGTAATCTAACAGAAGAACCAACTTTACACATTACACGACTCAATATTTTTCAAACATTTTTAAACAGCAGCATTTATTTTTTATTCCCAACAACAGGTCACGTAAAATTCGCAGCAAAATTTAACAAATTTATGGAAAAATGTAAGATTCTCAAGAACAAGATGGTATATGCAGCAGTCTTGATATCATACATACAGATTTTTAGGATTTTAGACACAATACAAAAAAGAGCCGTTTCACGATGTAACAACAGCAGCTTATTTAAACAACTCTTTCGCATAATGCCAAATCCTAAAGAAATACTCGTTCCTCCTCAGCAGCGCACTCCTCGAGTAAAACCTAATATCCGCGTCCATCCCCGCCTCCCTCATCCACGACGTTGTCGTCTCTGTCGTCAGACTCAACGATGGGGTCTCCTTTTCTGTAGTCACCTCGTCGTCGTGTGGCTTTGACTCGCTCAGTGCAGATGGGTCTACAAATAACAATTCGTTAGGTGTTGTCCAAAATAAACGATCCCAAATATTCGCATACTCACCCAATTTGGAGTTGGCTATCCTAACCCCTTCATCACTCTCCAACGCCTCACTCAACCCAATCTCATTCCTCGCAAAGATCCTAATCAAATACTCATGCCCATCTTGCAACTCCTTAACAGTCAGTTTCTGATCATCCGCTCCAACTTGCCCCACCTCCATCCACATCGTCTTACTAACGTCTTTAATCGCTATCACGTAGCCTTCAATCGGAGCTCCACCATCACTCTCAGGTATACCCCACTCGATAAGCACCGTGTTGAGACCAATCTGGCGGCACTCTAACGGGCCAGTTGGGGGTGATGGTGGCGCTACGACAAAAAACACGGTCAATTGTGCAATCACAAAAGTAAACATAAAAACGAATCGTCAACTCACTCGCATGGGTCTTCAACACGACTTTACTAGAAACACAAGGAAGCGACACCCCAACGGCATTCTCCGCAAACACCCTAAAATGATAAACACTCTTCTCCCTCAGATTACTAATCTGAAACTGTGTAACAGACGTCTCCAACGTAACAACTTTCTCCCACAAGCTCCTATCCTCCAGCCTCTTCTCCAAAATATACCCAGTCAGCTCCCCACCTCCAGTCGACTTTGGCGGACTCCACTGCACCGTCACAGATCTACTCGTCACCGCCAAAATTACAAAGTTCTGAGGTGGCGATGGAGGAGCTACAAAAAAAAGCATGTTTAACATATCAAACCGTCACAAAATCTCAAGTAATGAGTACACTCACTTATCCGTTTCCCAATCGCAATAATCTCCTCCTGAACCATAATAAAATCCGAGCACTCCCCACCCTCATCCCTACTACAAACCCTAAAGTGATACCCAACCCCACTCTTCAACCCCGCCACCTCAATCACCTCACTCTCCACCTCCCCACACTTCTGCCAAGCCTTCTTCCCCTCCTCCCGTTTCTCAACCACATACCCAACAACATCGTTAGGCTTCCTCGCCTCACCCCACCTCAACGTGAAACTCGTATTACTCATCCCAGTAATCTCAAACGGAGGCTCTGGAGGTGGCAACCTCGACTTTCTCAACTCGTTAATATTCACAGGCTCACTAACTAGAGCCTCGCTCTTCCCAACACTATTCTCGGCTGTGACGCGGAAGGTGTACTGCACAGACTCGTTGATGTTCTGAACCGTGAATGTGGTTGTCTCGGCTTGGACGTCGGCGCACTTTGTCCAGTTTGTTTGGCGGGTTCTGCTCTCGATCGAGTACTTGATCAACTCGGAGCCTCCATCGGATAGGGGTGGGTTCCAGTGGAGGTGGAGTGATGGTGAGTCTTGGACTGGTGAGATCCTGAATGGGGGTTCTGGTGGGCCAGGGCGTTCAGCTTTCGTTTTGGAGGTGTCTAGAGAGGAGATTATGTGGTTAGTTATCAAACAATCAAGAGAGACGATTGCTGCCCGTTTTCATAGGTGTGGGTGATCAATATCAAGTTATCAACTGAGACGCATTTATACGTAACTGAATATACTTTCAAAATGCATGAATGAAACATTAAAACGAGGCTTGGGTTTAACTCCATTTTTCATGAGTCATTTTTTTCATTTTAAAATTTTATGAGTCAATACGCCTAAACCCATGAAATTACTAGAGTCATCACCCTTAACTCATAAAATGTTTGAACTCAATATGCTTAAACCCCCGAGTAAAAACAATTCTACCAAATTTTCCAACCCAAATACACCACAAACTTGCACCTGATTTAAAAAATTTACGAAAACGGGCAGCAAAGATTTAAAAAAAGCCAACTCACCTATCACAACAACCCTAACACTAATCTCAACCCTCTCCCTCCTATTAACCCCCCTCACAACATAAACCCCCGCATCCCTCCCCTCCACAACCTTCCTCACCCTCACAACCCTCCTCTCCTCCACCTCATAAGCCCCATACTCCTCCTCATTCCTCATCACACTCAACACGGGCACAGGATACCCCTTCGCCACAACCCTAAACCCAAACTCCTTCCCCAACTCCACCCTCCCTTTATAAACCCCTTCATCAACCCTCTCATACCCCTCCCCCTCAAACTCGAGCACCAACGCCTCCCTCAACATAACGTTACACCTACTCGTCACCTTCCCCACCTTATTACTAACAACAACACTATACCCCCCCTCATCCTCCTCCCTCAACCCTTTAATAACCAACCTACAAACCCTCGACTCATAACTCACCCGTTCCCTCACCTCCTCCCCACCACTCCCCCTATCCCTATACCATTTAACAACCTCCTTCCCATCCCCACCCTTCACAACACACCTCAACTCTACCACCTCCCCTTCCCTCCCCTCCACATCCCTCAACCCCTCAACAACCTCGATTTTCAAGTTCACCTCCTTCTGCACAGTAATCTCCTCACTCTCCTCACTAACCTCCGAGTTCCCAACTTTATTAACCGCGGTAACCCTGTACACGTACGTGCAAGAATTCTCAACCCCGCGCACAGTGTACACAGTCTCGACAATACTAAAGTCACTATTAACAACACTCCACTTTTTCTCCTTCACGTTCCTCTGCTCTAATATGTAGTTGGTAATCAACGACCTCCCATCCGTCTCTGGTGGTGTCCACGACAACGATACAGAATCGTCAGATTTATCCAACGGTTGAGGTCTTCCAGGACGGGATGGTGGGGCTACAAACAAATTAGTTAATTATTAAACTGACCCCTTAACCCCAAGTCAACTCATAACAGATTAAAAGCACAAGGTCAAACTCACCAAGAACATGAACAACAACTCGAACCCTATCCTCCCCACAACTATTCCAAACCTTAAACTCGAGACTAAAGTCCTTCGACACATCATAAGCAGTAATCTCCGAAACCCCATCAGTCCGCTCATTAATCTTAAAATCCACCTGAGTATCCTCCACAATCCACTTTGACTCTGCACTCGGATTCCCAACAGAGTACTCCACCCTGGTCGTCACGTTCTCATGCTGGTCAACCTTCTTGACCTCAGTCACGTCATGCTTATTCGTGATTTTAGGACTCACCTGGACAGCTACAAATTAAAACCCCAAAAATTAATACCCCAACACACTTACAATTACCCAAAAAACATAAACCACTTACTCGTAAAACTAACAACCGTACTAGTCTCCACACTCGTCCCAGTAATCACGCACTTAAACTCCCGATCCTCACTCTTACTAACCCTACTCACCCGTAGTATCCTCTTCCCCCCCTTCTTCACCAACTTGTACCTATCCTGACTCTTCACAATAACCCCCCCATTCCTCACCCAACTAACACTCGCCCCCTCATCACTCACCTCAACCCCAAACTCCACATCACCATTCTCCTCAGCAGACGTCACCTCCGGCAACTTCCTCTTGAAATAAACAGTAGGCTCAGTAACAACCAACCTCGCAGTACTACTATACCCCTCCTCAACCCCAATCCTACAAGCATACACCCCTTGATCCTCCCCCGTCGCATCCACAATCACAAGCCTCTGTCGCTTCCCATCTATCGCCAACTGAAGCTTCTCACTAAACTGAATCTCAACATCGTCTTTATACCAATGAACCAACGCATCCCCTTTCGTCAACTCAATCTCAAAGTACGCACGATCCCCTCTAGGAACCTCAGTATCCTGCAACTTCCTCTTCAACTCTGGAGGCAACTCTACGATACTCAGGTCTGCACTGCACTCTTTTTCATTGTCTAGGATCACGACAGTGTACTCCCCTTCATCGTGGACAGTTACAGATTTGATGACCAACTGCCTCAACTTCTCGTCCTTGATAAACTTGACACGGTCACTCTGACGTAGTGGCTCACCGTCCTTGTGCCAAGTCACCTCTGACGACTCCTCAGTGAGGATCACTGTGAAAAGCGCCGTCTCGTTCTCAACCACCTCCATGTCTTGGAGCCTTTCACTAAACGAGCACTACAAACAAAACAACTCGTTAGCCAAGTATCAAGCTCACGCAAAACTCAATAAAAAAAACACCTCACCTTCCTCTTAACCACAACCGTCGTCTCACAACTAACATTATTCCCCCCAACCCCAATCATCACTTTATGAACCCCCATCTCCTCAATCTCCACCCTCTCAACCCTCCTCACAACCCTCACAACCCCACCCACCTCAACAACACTCACCCCATCCCTCACAACCCTCCCATCCTTAACCCAAACCACCTCATACTCCACATTCTTCACCTTCTTCACCACAACAACCAACTCGAGCACCTCCCCAACCTCCACCTGAGTAACAGGCTCCAACCCCTCCACAACCTCCGGCAACTGTATCATAACATCCAACCTCGCCGCCTCCTCCTCAGTCTTCCACTCGACACTCTTCTTCCTCAACCTAACACTCAAATCCTGATCCACCTCCTCACTCGTGTAGCTCTTCTTCCTCACGCTATACCCAACCCCCTCCGTCTCCTCAACACTATAAGAACCCTTCTTCTTCAACCCAACAACAGCATCAGTCCTAGAGTACTCTCCCCCCTCAACCTCCCGATCCTTCCCCCTCGGCAACCTCACCCTATAATCCCCTTCAATATCCTCAAAAGTCTGATCCAACTGCATCAACGTGACACTCTCCGCAGGCAAGTCCTGATGACTAAAAGGAACTTTTTTCTTCTGCTGTATCGTCACATCACTCTGTACAGTCTCCTCCCCCATCTTAACAGCCTCGTGCTTCAACACCACCTCCTCCTCCTCCAACGTCTCTACCCTCGTGACCTTAGGCCTCAAAAACACATCCGTGAGCGTCTCCTCAACAACCTCCTCCTCCTCCACCTGCCTCACAATACTCAAACTAGCCTCCCCATCCTCCCCCTTCGGAGCCTCAACCTTCCTCTTCGGCTTCAACTTGACAGTCTCCCCAACATCATCAATCTCCTCTATCGTAAAGTCACGCTTCTTCGCTATGAAACTCGACTCTGGCTCTGGGATCTTTTCAACTTTCCTCTTTGGCTTGATAGTGAAGCTACCTTCAACATCTTCACCTTCAGGTAGTTCCTCAGGTTCTCGTTTGAGTGTGAACGACTCTTCAGGTTCGTCTTTTGGGGCTTCTACCTTCTTTTTTGGTTTGAGCATTACCGTCTCGTTTACGTCTTCTTCTTCAACTGCTCGGGTCTGTTCAAATAAACTTGGATTTAGAATACTACTCAAAAAGATAACTGTTTAATATACTTACCTTCTTGATAGTCAACCCAGCCTCCACCTCCTCAACACTCTGCTTCCTCTCAACCTACAAAACAAACAAACCCATGAAACAGATCGTAAAAAAACCCAAGTTAAAATAACAACCCAACTCACCCTAACCTCCACCTCCTCCTCAACAACACTACTCACACTCGCCTTCCTCTTCTCCACACTCTTCCTCCTCACCTTCTTGACCACCTCAGGTGCAGTGTCAACCTTGACCGTCTCATCCTCCACCTTCTTAAACACATCCACCTCAAACCTCTCGCTCGCTCTCCTACTACTAGGCTGTCTCAACTCAGGTCCTTCACCTACAGCAGTGTTGACTACTTGCTCTTTTACGATCACGCTTGTGTGTTCAACGACGGATTGGGTTGCGGTGCTGTCTTTTCGGGCGGGTTTGTCTGGGAAGTCTTCGGTGCCTGGTTGGGGGAATAGATTGTGTTTAGTGGGTTGTAGCGACATGTCACGGGGTGTAACGAGAAAGTAACGGAAAATAATTTGGAAATAGTGCGATTCTATTCAGAATTCAATGTCAATTCCCTTCAAACTAATCAAGTGTTCATTTTGGGGCATTATGAGATTTTGGTCACTGGACAGCTAATTAACGAGATGAAGATCATACGTGAATTAATAACACCAGTTTTAAGTTTGGATAAAATCGGAAATTTCGCTTGAATATGTATGTTTTTGGAATATTCATCACATTGCATTGATTTTTGTTTGGAAATTACTAAATGTGTGAATCTCTGTCATTTTATCTGTCGCACAAAGTTTATAAAATCATGTACGAGATATTGCGTGGTCACTAATAATTACATAATTGACACGTTTCTAATGAATCTTAAATCAATAAAACCCTTTCGTATGGATAAAATTTCATATGAATTTGTATTTGAAGGTATATTCCACACATTGCATGCATTGATTTTTGTTCGGAAATTACTGAATGAATCTCTGATTACTTGGATTGGCAATTTTGTCATGTCTATTTTATCCGTCGCACAAAGTTTACAAAATCTGTTATTCCACTTGTATATGATAAACGCGTAACGAAAACGAATTAAAAACACCACACTCTTGATTCTAAAAACATCAGATAATCAAGATTTTGTATTAAACGAGTTCAAAATTAAGTTTATATCCATTTGCTTCATACATTTTTTCAATACAAAACAAAGATTCATTCTTTTTGCAATTTTTTGGACAAATTCCCTAAAAAATTCTAAATTTCACGTTTTCTTTGGACATTAAACCGTAACAAAATAAAAGCATCTAGAAAAACGTGATTTCCAAATAGAATTCCTTTCAAATTTCTCATTTGGGGCATCCCGAGATTTTGCGTGGTCACAGGTAAAATTGCATGTCCAGCTTATTTAGAATTTGTCACGAATCAGCTACTAATATTGATGTTTACACAAAGTTGCACTTAATCTGAAATGGAGCCTGTTTGATGTCCTACTTCTACGGAATATGCAAATTTAACTTATTTGGTTAATTGTTGCCTTCATTACCAATGGAGTATTTGATCTACATACCCTATCAATTAGTACATTTGCCATAACTATTGTACCTGTCGCATAAACATTACATCAATATAAATCTACCCTTTCCACAATTTAACACTTTACTCGTATATCTAATTTAAAATTGTCAATTCAAACACAAATGATTTGAGATGACCACTATAAAATAAACGATTCACGGAATACACAAAGTTGCGCTTAAAAATGGAGTTTTTTTGTTTCATGTGTTACTTAGGTCTACGGAATATGCTAATTTAATTTCATACATTGATGAGTTGTTTAATGCTTCCATTACGACTTGTTGATCAAATTTTAATTATCGACATATTAAACCCTACGTACATTACATCTTAGGATTCAAGAATCCTATTAAGAGTTTACCAACGTTATCATCTTCACATCACTAACTTGTTTAGAAGCCTCACAAGTGCTCTACCTATTCATGCAACGCATCTATATGTCTCAATAAACCCTGCAAAACTTTTAAATAGGATTCTCGCAAAAACAAAATGTTCATTTTAAATGTTTGGCTGAAATTACGTCATGTTTGGAATCGATTACGTAATGTTTGGGGTCGATTACGTAATGCTTGGGATCGATTACGTAATGTTTGGGGTCGATTACGTAATGCTTGGGATCGATTACGTAATG
>JAQFZH010005157.1:0-10962 GCA_034695485.1 Entomobrya nivalis
TTGTTATTGTCGTAAAAACAAGCGCATTATGCTAACAAGATCAGATAGTGATGTTTATTTACAGTCGGGAAAGAGAAAAAGACTTTGCCTTCTGGTTTGATTTATTACACTTTCAAGATTTGTTTGCCCAGTGTGAGAAGATGAGGAGAAAGGTTCAATTGAGACTTTGACAAAGGACCACACCTTGGGCGAGCCTGTGATAATGGTTTTAAAAATTTAATATTCTCTAACGCTTTTGGACAAGGAGCTCAAA
Organism: Entomobrya nivalis; assembly: GCA_034695485.1. Classification (NCBI taxonomy): domain Eukaryota; kingdom Metazoa; phylum Arthropoda; class Collembola; order Entomobryomorpha; family Entomobryidae; genus Entomobrya; species Entomobrya nivalis. Next base: position 254 of record JAQFZH010005157.1, read on the forward strand.
AGATGCCGCCGACAATTTAAGGAGGATATATAATAAAAGTTAAGCAGCAGCATTAAGGGAGGAAAAGAGGGTTGACCCGACTAGTCGATGCATTTGAAAAAAGACACAAAATGTGAATCTACACGATAATCAATCCATCATCATCAAATCACCTCGCACAAAGAAAAATTGCTTTGTTTGCACAACCTTCTGAAGCTTTATTGTATTGCACACAAATCGTATTTCAAAAATCCTCAGAATAGAGATCGAAACTGATAAATCTTTAGAATGTCTTCTTTTTTTGCATTGCGTACACCTGGGAAATTTGATATTTTACTTTATTTTGAGCAACAGTTTGATGGACTGAAAGTTATAAGAAACATTAGGTGTTGATAAAGATGAGAAAATCTGTTGCTTAATCTAAAGAACTGTTAGCCTTTCATTTTCAATGACTATTTCTTGTTTTCCCTTTACGCCATCAGGTCTACTTGCATGAAGAGAGCTGGTATTTATTGAACGTGACGTGAGACACTTTGGAATATTGACGCAAAACCACCCATGCGAAATTTACTTTACCACGTTTGCTATTTTGTGCAGTTTGATTTATGACCTATTGAAATGCCTAAATCACAATGTGTATTTGTTTGTGCAATTTACTGTCGAGAATCACGTAGGTAAGAGTAAGAAAGGGTGTTTGTAGACATGAGCATTAAAACAAACAAAACTGAGATTATATGATAGGTAGGTATGTATGCGGCCATGCGATTACTTAAAATACCTTCACTGGATATTAAGGTTAACCCTTTTTTAAAGGAAATTTTATTGGTATTGCTTAGTTGTTGCCTTCATTGAATACGATTTTCTTTTTTTGCCTGACACAGCCACACTATTTTGTAGAGTCCGTACATATATATATACCATATATATATGTGTACGTATGTATTCGGCACAATAAAGCGAAAAAACTCAAATCAGCAAAACGATTATCACATTAAATCGTTCATTTTCCCCTACTTTTTTGTGGAATTTCAATTGTGTAACTGAATTACTTTCTGTGTAAAAACTTGAAGGTACTTAAGGAATCATGTGTGTACAAGTTGAAACTCGTTATATAGCATTTGTAAAGGAATGTTTTAGCCAATATTGTAGAAAAAGTTTAAGTATGTAATCATCACCCCAGAACGGGTTATTATTATACCTTGTTCAGCAAGCAGTGAGAAAGGTACATTAAGATTAAGATAAGGAACAAAAGTTCCCAATCTCCCGCGACCTGTGTCCATCTAAATAAAATGTGCAACATTAACATTGACATTTACTATAAGCACTAACAATGTATAATGACGACACAAAGGAAAGACAGCTACAAGCCGAAAGAAAGGGATTTTTTGAAAGATAAAAGCGTGCCGACAAATAATTACATGTTAATTGGGATAAATCGCAGTCTCGTTAGCACATTGTTAGACTATTAAGTGAGTCTTAATGGAGTTGGCTGTCGTAAAAAGCAACGCATATTTCTACCGATTCCCACTCAAATTATGCCCTCTGTTTCCGAAGGAAATCCTTAAATCCCACCTGACTTTAAATACGCAATGGTCAGCACTCGGCACAATTCGAAGTTTTAGAACGACACATGAAATTGCAGAAACACATATTTTAGAAGTTTTGGAACAGCGCATTTTAGTATTAATACGCCAAGTCAAGAAATAAAGCATTAATGAAAACGACAATTGTAAATGCGACATAAATTGGACATGCAATCTTTTACACCAATCTTGAGTAAACAAAATTCTACACCATTTTCGTGTTTAAAAATCATATAATCTGCACAAAATATTGGTCATGTCACCTCATTACTGTCATTACTATGTCCCTTCCTTTCCTACTAATTTATTTATTCCCCCCTCTGTTTCGAAGGTCCAAATCAGAAAGATTATACTTGAAAAAAATGTTTTCCAAAAGTTAACATGTTACACAAATATACGAAATAATAAGCGATTAAATAGCAAGACTGGACTTCAAAATAAAACCACACAGTTTTTAATCATATTTTTCAATAGCTTATGCTTATTTAATAGTTCTGAGACAAAATTCAGTATTCTTTTGTCTGTTCTATTTCTTTTGCCTAAAATGAGTCAAGGGAGAAAAGGAAAGTTTGAGTAAATTGTGCCCTAGTTGTAAATGCATTACAAATTATGTTTTAGCTGACATTTATGTTTCTGAGTAATAAGATGAACGCATACCGGAAAGATGTACCAATCAGATTTTTTTTAAATATCTCAAGACGCCCCGAGTTGATTAATGTATCGAATACGTATACCTATACCGAATTGATGTGACAAAGCATGTAAATAACATAGCAGCAGTCAGTAACAATACCAAAGTCCGTAATAATAATGTTTAAATTCAGGACAATAACATTAAAATATAAGTTCTTTGGATAAAATGTATAATATTATATTTAAGCCCTTTTTATGTCTGTGGGAACACGGAATACTTTGTGGTGCTTTAATAATAGAAAAAAAGCAGGAAAGAAGGATAAATGGATGAGTGAGCATTGTGCTTGACTTGACGTCTTTCATTATTCGAATATTGTACTCTCATGGCTCATGGCTGTACCTCAGTTAAACCAAACCAAGAGGAACCCAAGAACCGTTTGACCGGAGAACACCTGTTTCAAAGAGATCAAAGGAGCCGACAGTTAAGAGCTTTAGCTTACCTTAATTAATGGAATACAGCTACTGACAATAATATCATCTGTAAAAAGATGACTATTCGTATTCACCTCGTAAACTAGAATGGAGATTGGTTGGTGCATTTTTCCATTGCAGCAATAGTTCTCTAGCAGCTTGGCTTTTGTTGGATTCTTGTAGGGTGATGTGGAATTGACAGCCGTGAAAAAACTTACTAAGGATAGGACAATCAATCCGCATTGGAATTATGAGAAGTTACGATTTCAGTATAGCACAAATAACTTGATTCCCTCTTTCGAGTGGAATATTACTCCATGTAAATCATATTCTAGGAAATTCTACAATGAAACAGGCATCTTTTAATCATTTCATTCGCGCACATCACCATTACCATGAAGAAAACGGACAATAAGGATGTAAATTTTCAATTCTGTTCAAGTTGCAGATAAACTTCATGTGCTTAGTGCAGGGCTGTTTTAAAATGTGCACATTTTTTATTCAAAATCTGACAAATTACAAATAGTCCATAGTTCCTAACCACGAAAATTTCAAATTGCTTCATGAATTTCATAAAATGTTATTATAGAGGGTAATAGTAGGTTCACCGGCTACAAGTTTGTATCTTGTGTGGAGGAACATTAATCGACAAACCTATTAATAATGTGGCATGGTACAAGCAACAACTATAAACTACTAGGATGACTTGGCCGGCTAGTTTGTACGTTTATTTATGTACGCCAGTTAATAATAGCAGTAGCAGTACATAAAATAGTCTGAAGAAGATTTTGTCTTCTGCCCATTCTTCTGACAGAAAGAAACTCCTCCCCTTTCCTCCTTTTATTAAAGCGGCATAAACACAAAAAGAAGAGAGAGGGAGACGAAAAGGAGTTTTTTTGTGAAGCCGAAAAAGAAATGATGAAAACAAATAAAAAAAGCCACAAGAAATCGTATTTTTGGTAATTTGGCGTGGTCTCTTCTTTTTTTATCTCGATTAAACTCTCATCATCGTCATCATTTTTTTTCTTCATAATCATCTTAAACATCAGAAGAAAGGGGCTGATAGCTTGTGGAGCGGTGGCCATATCATTATCAACATCATATTACGTATTATCTTTTACAGCATCTCCAGCGAATGTACTAAAATGCAGAAGCAGTAGTTTAGTATGTAGTTTGTTGTTACGAGCAAACACTAAGTACCATGTGTGCATAAAACGCATTATCCCGAATAATCATCATTTTCTTATCTTAACTCACTGTCATTATCATCATCAGGATTAGGATTAACAGAAGACATGGGTATAAGGGAAAAAGTAACAAATGTATGAAAACAAAAGGTATCATCATTTGTATCATTTTGCTTGGTATTTTTGTAAAACATTTTTTTTTTGTAGAAAGAGAAAGAAAATAATATTAGGTATTGTGCCTAAAAACGTTAAAAAGTTGGAGTTTTATATTATTACGGGCATTTGAAGTATTTAAAAATCAAGTTTGATACACATTCCTTGTCAATCAATCCGTTTCTTTTAAAATGTCGAAGACAAATTTTCAACATTGAAATATGTACATGGCCCTTCATTTGTTTGTTTAAATTTTAGAAACATTCCTGGACTACATGCGACTCCTTCCTTCCTGTGTTTACGCAGTTCTGCAATGCAACAAGTTTTCTGCAATGTTGACCTCCAAGTTCATTTCAGAACTATAATATGAGTAGAGTTTGTTATATGCAACTACAAATATAGTGAACGTCCAAAATTTTCAGGTTTACAAAATTAAATTTGACAACAGTTTCGATTTTTTCTAGTAGTTTTAAAGATTTTTTTAGTTTGTCAACATGTCTAAAACTTGGATTTTACTATTCAATCACTGCATAAAAATCGAAGTTGTTTATAAATTTCATTTGGTTAAAGCAGGACAAAACGATGCTGCTTCTAGTATGTCATAAAATGCGTATATTCTCAGGTCGTTTTGCGTCACACAGGAGTCCGCAATGAATTTAATGGTTATCATTTCGGTTCCTTTGTTATGACTTGACAGACACCTCGTTCGTGTGCAAAAGAATCTTGTATTGCATGTGCTCGGCTTCAATCTTTTTAAACTTTGCTGTATGATGGGTTGACTCTGAGTCTGTTTATGTAGACTTTTGTGGTACAGAACAGTGGAGTTAGTTGGTTCGTTCGTTGTAGTTGTTGAATGACTAACGAGATCATAGCTGCCGGTTTTCGCCTGTCATTACTTCTCTCTTCTTCTTTGTAAGTTAGCGTGTAAGCCCTATTAAAGTTTTATCTATCCATCCGTACAGCCTAATATATCTTGTAAATTATTGATAATTTGAACGTTTGTATTATTCCAAACAAGGTAAAGCAAAGAAAACTAATTAATCCTGGCTACCAATGGGCCTTGAACAGTGCGGCGGTATTTTTATTCCAACTCCTTTGCAATAATTTATTGTTCTCTTTGTGAGACCGACACAGGAGAACCTCAAGCTAAATACTGGCAGCTCAATTTTTGTGCTTGAATAGATGAACGTGGCGATACACGTGGGCTTTTGCTTTTAGTATGAATGTAAGTATTTTGAGCATTTTTAGTTTGGTCCAATTTTCTCACGATATGTGTCGTTGATGTTAAAACATTAACTTTGTTTTTAAAAACAATGTTTTCAGATAGGTACTTATAGTAGCAAAATGCTATGCTATATGATTGTGTGTTTACTTAGTAAAAAATGCAGCATTTAACAGTATAATTCAATATCTTATTTCATACATTTTTGTAAAACAAAAGTGCATTCTTTCAATTTGATGTTGACATGCCTTCTTTCTTGTTACAGGGGTTCCCAAAAATTCCAATTTGCCACTACTGGAGGTATTTTCTATGACTCCATTACGTAATGTTAAAACTAAATGGGTAATTATAAGGTCGCATATTGCCCATTCAGATTTACATGTAGAACGTCATACAATCATAGAAACTACCCCCAGTAGTGGCAAATTAGAATTTTTGGGACCCCCTGTACTTACGAATGCTTTTCATATACAACATTAACCATAAAGGGCAATAAGCAGCATTACGTGTAGGCTGCAATTTTTTTATTCAGTTTTGTCATGCTTTCTGATAACAAGCTCAGAAAATTTATTCATTCTTGTTGGCCACATAAACAGTATCGCTAACAAGACAGCAATTTTAAAGGTAATTTCTGCTACTCATCTTTTCTTCCAACATGTAATTATCGATTCCTTTTTTACACGCCCATCGTCTTCCGAAAAGCGGCACCTTGTTAACTACAAGGCTCGATTTCATGAAATATACATCCACAACATGTCTGATCTGAATTTAATCAAGATGCATATTTTTTGTTATGTACGTTGTACGTGCATTCTACATCCAGCCGAAATCCCTTAAGCATGCTGACTGGTTATACTTATTCAAAACCAATTACATTCTTGGCGTACTACCATGTTTATGTTTTTAAAAACTAGAAACATTGTTCTCGTAGATCCGATCACTCATTCACTTGTCATCTTGTAGTTTTCTAAATAGGAAAATTCTCTTTCAAGTGTACACCTTTATAAACTATGCAACACATACGTATAGAGTAACTCAGAGTCTATTACAGTATGATTCTCATCATGGAAGGATTAAAAAATTTAGGCAGACCACTACGTGTCAATGCTTCCCCTACTGATCAACTGATCTATTTATTATTATAAAAAAATCCTCCTCAAATGAATCATTTAAATGATAAAATTTCATTCCATCTCATTCCAGTTCTACTCTACTGTGCTAAAATCAACCAATTGTAATATTTAGGCTGCCATGTGCATGCTTTAGTATAAAAAACCTGGGTGCAGCCGACCCTTGTTTTTTTCCTGATATTTCCCTGTCCTGTAATTTTCTTCAATGCGAAATGTAAATATTGGAATTTGTTAATTACATACTTTGGGAAAATAGGATGCGTTATTATTATTATTACATATTCACATGTGCCGTGATGACTCTCCTAAAAGGCATGCTTTCTAAGGAGAAAATTACCAAGATCTTTTTTATGTTTGTTTTTTGGTATGTTGTATCATCCTATAAATCAGAAAAATAGTGTGCCACCCATGTAGTTAAATACCACTGGAATCTCAATTTCAACTGGGCATGAGGATTTTTAAGCATAACTGCTACTATCAACGAAAATATTTTCACCTCTCATATTTTATACTATTTGAGTTAACTTTATATAATAGTTCTGAATTTTCGGAATTTTTGGGTTGTAGGTGTTAACATTAAAAATCCTATTTATGCTACCGACTACATTTTTACTTGTACTAACTTTATTTTTCACTCATAACTGAAAATTTTTATATGCCCATTTTAACATCGGGGGAACGCGAACATCGCGACTGCGACAATACAATATGAAACGGCCACATAAATATACCAGCCATTATTATATACATTACATAAGGCTTCGTTATGCTACAGCAGAACCCTTCTTTAATACAGGTCGTACATATTGTTACAAATCAAAGCATGAAGTTGAGTTGCACAACACTCATATTCACATAAGAAGAGAATTGAAGATACTCCTCCTGAACAAGTCGGACACTTGCGGTTGAATGCGCCCATGAGCTACTATTATGTAAACAGACAAACTCTCTTTGAACTTTGCCGACATTCGTAATAAGATTTTTTTTCCAGTTTCTCAACTCAAGCCGGTAGTAGTAACATTAGAATAACTAACTGCCAAACCAGCCCTACTATTGAAAAACGTGGTACGTAACGACATACAACATACAACACAAAGAGCAAAGTTATGAAGAAGTTACATAATATGAAGACGAAGATGAGAAAAACAGTGTTCTGAACTGCAGCATGAAGATCTTTGTTGCCCGACACAAGCGTACGCGTACGGACGGATGAGATTATTGTCGATTCATTCTTAATGTACAAATATGGTAGACATTATTTCCAAATCCGATTAAGTAGCATCATGATATTATTTTGTCTTGGGTTAGCAAAAATTCGTTTTAACAATTTATTCTTTATCCTGCAACAGTATCCGACGGTATTTTTTAAATGTACAAAATATGTCCAAATACTTGAACACATATTTTCGCAATTTCTCACCACGACTCTTTAATCTCCAATTTCTTATTAGTGTGTTCTACGTATACAAGAATGTTACTTGGTGGTATGGGGCTATTAGGTATCATCAGCAGTACACAGATTTAGTTTACAATGAAACTAGGCAAGACCTACTATTTTATCTACACTTTGTCGGAATTTCTTGACTGAAGTGAAGGCGCCTCTAGTTCAAAACCAAACATTGTTATAAATCAAAATTCATTTGTGATACAATCAATATATCATCGCATTCCACTTAACATCCCATAAATGATTCAATGCCCTCATAAATCACTCTGATTTTGCAACAGATATGCTGAACATTAAAATTTGTCAGATGGTAGATTTTAGGGGAGCTAAATGGTCAATAACTCAGTTTAGTTGCTATTTTACTACCCATTTCAGAAACAAATGAAAAAAATCGTACTGATGAATTATATATGTTTTACAGAATGACATAAACCAGACACGTAAATTTGTTATAACTTTTTAACATACATACGTGTCTGCCTAAATTAACCCTGATCTACGATATACATGCATAATATACAAAAATATGTGAACCAAATTCAATCCCACCATAGTTAATTCTTTCCACACTCTTTTTTCGTGAAACTTCAAAGTAATTTTACTGTTAACTATTAAACATTAAAAAGCTAAAGCGAGTCATAATTCGAAATCTAAGTATTCGCAACCTGATCAAAGAAAACCCCCGATTTCCAAGATTTGAAAAAAAGTTTACAATCAATGATCTGATTATGAATGTGTAGGATATTGTTGCTAGATCCAGTCATCACTCTTGCCTTAAGGTTCTTTCCGAGCACGAGAATTGAAAAACATGAATCATGGACACAACGATACGACAAAACCATCATCATAAGAACCACACCACAGCCACTATACCATTTACGGCAAACTCGGGCTGTTGTTCTGTTACTTTGCAGGATATATGGCTCAGCAGTGGTTGGAAATGTTTTTATGAAGGTAATGTATATAGGCACCGTTCATTTCATGGGCTCCGATGGTGGTAGTTTATATACATTATATGTATATACATATACTTCAACAGTTTAGGTTGCTGAGACATGCTTGTTGATGTAACTTACTTAAGTTGAAGTAAAATATAAAAGGTGAAAGAAAAGAAGGCCTTTGCCTGACAAGCGTTTTACTTTGTTCAGTAGAGCTCCTGCTTCTGAAGTTAACGCACATACAATAAGCTATGGTCGTAAATACTGATTTTAAGACCATTATGATCCTCATTCTTCCTGCACGCACCTATTATACACGGGGAACTTTTATATACAATTTTCTCAGTCAAGTTTGTAACACAAGTTAAGTGAAAACTATGATTTTAATCGTTTTTTTTTCTTAAAATACGTGCCCGATGAAATATTATTTATAAGGATCGCGCATTAGTTTTATTTTTCTTGGTTATTTTTTTTATTAAAAAGTGTATTTACGCATTTCTATTAAATTATTTTAATGTGAACTAAGCTAAAAAGTGATAGTTTGTGAAAAAAGAGAAAAAAACTTTGTTACAAAAATAATCCGAAAATGTTACGAACACGTAGCACATTAAGCTGCTATATGGATTCTAAATTAAAGTTTTTCTTAATTTAAATTTGTTTATAATTTTAGCAACACGTTTTTGCTAATATTGCAGTTTGTGAAAGAAAGTGCCATTTTGTGCGTGTACATTTTCCCCAGTTTTTATATGTACAACACGCATGTATAATACACTGGGAATAAGTTTGGCTCGTGAAAACGGAAGCATGCTAATGGAACGGGAACATTCCCCAGGAGCCCTTGAAACAAATACCCGTCAGTTGTTTAAAATACGTGGTATTAATAGCGACCATTGCATTAGTTATTCATTGGCGCACATGACACCATTCTCAAAAGAAAGTGAACTTCCATTAGTATATAAGTGTATTAACAGAACTTTGTATTACTCTCGGTGTAACATTTCTAAACGAGAGTGATACGGACGAATGTATGCATAACTGTATACATAGTTGTTTAGTAAATTTTATTGGTGGACGATAAAAACGGAATCCATACATAAACTCTAATCATGGGCCCAAAGACGTACTTAATGAGTTTTTGCTTGTTTATGTCATTTCTGGAAGCTCAGTCATGCTCCTCATCTTCATCCAAACCAGCCGCAGCGAAATTCCATGCTGAGAGCAATAATGTAAGAAGCCAGATGAAACGTTATGTAATGTAATTTGTAGTACACTATACAGTAGAAAGTAATATACTAGCATTATTGGTACAAATTAAATTGGTTGCTCTTGCTCATATATACATATGAAGTCATAGTTTTTGCTTGTTGATTAAAATTACATGCTCATGTATGAGTTAACAAAAAAAAAACGGAAAAATTGCTGCCTTTTTTAGGGAATTTGGTGGCCTGAAGATAGCAATAACAATGACCGCGCTAATACTAATGGTAATCACAATTATCATTTGCAGCATCACAATTCATACGAACTTCCTGAGATTTCTAACGAGACTGGTGTGAATGGGATCGGAAGCAGTAACAACTACAATAGTGATAATAACGAGGAACAGCTTCAAATTACAGCCTCAATAGAACCGCAGCAGCAGAACATCAACTATTATCGAGAGGAGAACGGTAGTGGCACAAGTGAAGGTTCATCATCTTCTACATCGGATTTGATTGAGAGCTCAGTTCCCGAACAGAACCAAAACCATTATCATTATCCACAGGAGCAAGAACAAAGTAGAAGCCGATCTACCAGTGATGATGGTCGCACTTCCAGTGGTAGCAGCAATAGCAACAACAGACGGCTTGCCAAGTCAACAGAGGGACTGGAACTGGTTCATTTCTCAAATAAATCCATCACTTGTAATGACGGCTCGCCATCAGGGTAAACAAAAGTTTTGTTACTTACATGACTTCATTTTTTT
>JAQFZH010005158.1:0-10961 GCA_034695485.1 Entomobrya nivalis
TCGACATATGGGCAAAATAATAACAGTGTATGTATATTTGTACGAGAGCAAATTTATGAAAAAATGGACAATAAATTGTAGTAATAAATTTGTTATCAGTGGACATGTGGGCATGTATCATGTGAATATATGTGAGCCTTTTATCTTTTATGAATGAAGCATAAATTTTAATATGGATTACGGATCATTTATTGAGAATGACTTGACAAAGTTGAACTTCAAATCTGGAAGGATTGCCCTAAAAAATAGTGGAATTTGCGATGTAAATGCTCTTATTTTCTTTTTTATCTTGATGGTCAACCAATTCATGTATTAAGCTATTGCAATTTGACCTCCAAATGGATTTTTTTTGAAAATTGTAACTTTTAAATTTAATTTAGTCGATAATTTTGTAATTTGCAAAGGTTGTATTTTCATTATGAATCATACGCTATAATTTTATTTTAAGGTACGTTGCGCTTTGCGCTTGATTTGATTAAGATGCAGAGGTTTTTTTAGTCGCAGCGGGAATTATAGTGATTTCCTAAACAATTTTTTTTTGTGGCCACGTGTCCCTGTTGCCTAAAATATTTGTAAAAGTCGTTTTATTAAAATTCACTTTCGAAAACGGTTCTATCAAAATTATTCAAATATTTTTTTAATCTGGATCAGTCATGAGCAAAATGGGATGCTCATCATGTCGCATCATTGCAGCGGCATAGGGCGCATAGGCAGGGTACTTAGGCAATCCCATATTTTAAGGGGACGATGCCATTCTGTGAACTCAACGGGGGATAAGCCATTTATTTATATTTTCCATTTTTCTCTAGACGTTAATTTTTTTAGAGCGAACTTTGAGCATAATGAATGCAGTAATATGACTCTGATTGAAATTGTTGTAATGATGATACAGATGCATAATGTATTAATTTAAATAAAATGCATTTAGTCTTATAGTCTTGTTATATGAACATACCAACCGCTGTGAACTTTTCCTTTCAGAGAGAGAGAGAACGAGATGAAATGCAATCGAAGTTTGAAATGGGATGGGTACTTTAAAATCAGATCAAACTCAACTGAATGAAAGTGCGTTAAGTTACGGAAATACACAAGATATATTATGCAGTCGTTTATCGCAACATTTGTTTTGATGTACAAATGTCGACGGGTGTTTTTTAGAAGAATGAGAAGCAATGACATAAACAATTCCATGTATTTTATGTCGTCTTGAATTAAAATATACATATTTTTATCGGAAGATGTATGTGTGAGCATATCGTATTGTGTAAGTTACGCATTTAAAAAATCAAAATAGCACAGTCTATCAAGCATGTACCAAAAATAAGTTAATAATTTTAAAGTAGGAAATAGGACGAGGCGATTCGCAGCACAAACCGATAAAAAATTAGAATTCGTGATTATTTGCAACCGATCAATTCACGCCGTGAATTTCACGGGCGAACTTTTTTGGTAATGAATTACGACTACAACACGACACGAGATATATCTGCTGAACAAAGTATTGCTATTCAAGCAGAGGTAATTTTTAATACCGTTGTGATTTGACGATATTTAAGAAGTTAGTTAATTTGACAAAGACTGTATCTGAATTAGAGTAGTATTAAAAAGAGAAGAGATAAAAAGGCCAAAATTTTACTTCAATAGAAGCATACAAGTAGAAAAGTACTACAAAATGAATGACTAAAAAATAAAGTAAAAAAGGAGATGAAAACTGCTACCTGTATTTACTCTCTCCGTTTAATTTATTATACCAGCATCACCCACCTGATATCCAATTATTAAAATGTATTTTTTATCATTTTAGCTTCAGTTACATAATAACTACATACACTGAATGAAAAAAGAAGTAAACCCATAAATAAATGAGTTCCTTCCCTAAAAGTAAACAAAAGAGGATTTTTCTATACACTGCTAAACGAGTAACCCACTTCTTTTGTCTCTTTTTCTTATAGCATTCACTCGCCCAATTGTATAACAGACTGTGTGTGAATATCCTTTCAGTGGATATTTTTTTTGCAACACCGCATCATTTTAAAAAGATTTTTTGTATAAGGAACTGACCAGGCACACAACGACCGACACACCATAACTATTTTCTATGCCAAAAATAATTATAAATGAATACGCAGCTCGCTGAATGGCGGTTGTGGTAGGTAGTGTTCTACTGTTGTGATGTGGCTATTATATAACTGGGCTCTCTGCGGGATAGCATTTAAATTGGTGACTGTAGTCCCAAGTGACGACTGCGTTTGGTTAATGATGATGGTAACGATGGTCAGTTGATAAAAATAGTTAAGTGCGAATTATAATTTTAGTCTCGTCCACCCCGGTGGTCACATTTTTTGCACTTTGCAAAGACATCAGTGCGTACAAACAGTTAGCATAAAAGGTACACGTTTAGTTGACTGCTCAAAAACAAATCTGATTTGATCGTAATGATGATAATGGTAGAGCAGTGTTTAATATGCAGGTGTAATTATAGTGGGTACTACATAACATAGAACATGTCATGTGTAGTAAATGAGTTTGTACAGCTTGGGAATGTCACACCTGAGTGGAGTGGACTTGAATGTAATCAAGTGTAATAATAGATCTGAATAATTAACTATTATATAATAATAAAGGATAATGAAAAGTGAGTTAATTAAAAATAGGGATCATCAGGTGTATTAAATAATATAAAAGGGATGAATGTAGAGTAAAGGGGTTGTGTTCCCTTGTCCTTTTCATCAACAAAAGCAATGTAGTAATTAAAAAAATATGGACTTGAATTAAAATAATAGAAAAATGTTCTCATAGACATACGATTCCCAGCTGTGGTCCACATGAATCACAATCACAACAAAAGTGTATTATTATTTTTGTAATTTGTAATGAAAGACTTAAATATTTACAGAATTTACTGTAACTGTGCATAATAATTTTTTGCTGGACTTAAAAGTTGTAATGCTTTTGAGAATGACAGTTAGGGAAAATTACAACTACTAGATACCTACGTGCCCTATTTAACTCCAGCAGCAGTTAGAAGTGATAAAGATGAAATCCAAGCAGTCAACTCAACACAATTCTTTAAAAATGCCTAAACGTATTTTTTTGCAAACGAATAATGCGGAAATTTCGTTTTGCTTCTATTTTTTTACCATCCTGTTAAAATTTATAACCTATTAATTTACAAGAGACATTGATGAGTGATGATAAGGAGATTTTTTTTGGCTACTTTGTCAAATCTCTTATAAGTTATAACTTTCTTCGCCTAAAATCATCACATCACCTTTTTTCCTTCTTGTGAGGTTAGGTAATTAACATTTTGAATTGGTCATAGTCATAACTATAAGTTATAGCTGTTGTAATGTAAAAATTTACAAAAAAGTGCATTTGTAGGCGGGGGTGAGCAATATAATAGCTCGTCTTGCTGCGCCTTCAAAGTAAATCACATTACCTTGCCAAATGGTTTACGATATTTTTAAATACTTTTAAAATTTCCGCATTTTATTTCACCTTCAAAATAAACTTAAAGTTGCTGCATATTTTCCACCAAAATTACAAATGAGCTGCATGTCAAAGTTCTCACAGCCACAGCAGTGTATGGTGAAGCCTGTCAACAATCTTTTGACTCAAAAATATTATGCATCTTCAATAGCATCAAGCTAGTGTCAACTTTTAGAACAGAGATGCCATCATCATCATAAATAGCTTAAGAAGTTGAGGAAGAAACAAAGGAAACAAGCTATTCGAAAGTTTTTGCTTCTCATTCTTCTTATAAAATTGTAATTCAAATGGTATAGAGAAAAGGCGTGTTAATTTGCTATTAGTAAAGTACAGCAACAGTAAATGCACTGAAATGCGTGAATGGTCAAATGTCATACTAAAAATTATAGTGGACAGCGGTGGTGCTTCAAGCATGTGAATACGATGATAGCCGGTAAAAGACCACTGACCGGTATATTATTTTTCTTTCTTTTTTGCTAGCAGAGGTTTTGGCAAAATTGGAGGAAGTTGCATATCACTTGACTTGTGGTAGAATTCTAATAATTTTTATGAAACTGATTGATATTCAAGTTGTGTGACATGCTAAACGGCCAAGGTGAGCTCAAGCTCACAAGCTCAGCCAAATGTTCCGTGATGAAAATTAATAACAATTACGAATGATTATGATTTTACCATCAAAAAAGGAAAGTACGTTGACCAGACCAGACCACTGCCACAAAGACTACTGATTTTACTGCATTGTTTTTAAAAAACGTTACTTCTTTGGGCCAAAATGAAAATGTAGGTAGCGTCAGCGTACGCACAATATTTTTGTCGTGATATCAGCAGCGGTGGTTCTGGTGATGATGGTGGGGGTGCTAGAGCTCATATTGCTGCGTGTTAGTCGATTGCTTTGAATTTTTTAAAGTAAATTATCTGTTTTCACTTTATATTTTCTTGGGAAATTTTTACAAGAATTTTGCCGTGCAATCAAATAAAACGGGAGGGAGGGAAGAAGGAAGGAAGGGAAAAAATCACGAAAAGAACAAACGAGCTAGCAGCTATAGTGAACTGACGATGAGTGTTGTTGGTATTGTTTTCTTTGAAGATGATATGACATGACGGTTAATAACATGACATTATTTATGTAGCAAACTTAATAAAGAATAATAAATGTTTACACGAAGAAATACACACGCATAATTTTTATTTTTTTGAAGAATGAGATGAGTAGGGGTGAAATGAAGTGACGAGTGATAATGGTAATAAGCACATGTCTAACAATAGATATCACATCACGACTAATTGTTAAATGGCTTTGTGTGATAAAAAGCGAAACTAGAGGGATGGATATGGATAGTGCGGAGGAGGAGGACATGACAAAAGGACATCCTTCCTGTTTCTCTCTTGTGTAGGCTGCAGCTTTAGAATATTCTGTGATTCCCATCACAATTACATACGTGGTTATTGTAATGGTGCTCTATCGATTGAACTACATAATCGTAATTGGCTTTGTGAATTTCTCCCTCAATCAAAGTGGCAAGAAAATTATGACAGAATAATGACCTTATGTATATTTGGTTATAAGATAATGAGCATAGCTTTTATAAGGTGTTGTGCTGTTGTGCACATGAATATTAAACTTGTGAGTTTATTTGAAATATGATACTTTTACTGGCGAGTGACTTGATTTGGCTGCATGCACAACGACAACAATTTATAGTGTAGCGACTTGCATGCCAAAAGTCATAAACGGCAGACGAAGAGAAAAAAATCAAATGTCATCTTGTGTCAAGTTTGGTGTGGTGGTGTGGAGTGAAATGAAATGAAGCAGGAAAAAGATAAAGAGATGATGATGATGATTGTGATGATAAACAGCTGCGAAAAGATTTTGGGGGATGGGGATTTGTGTGCGAAAGGCCAAAGGCCTTCATGTGGCAGTAATAACAAGTAAAGTAACATTGTTGCTGATTGTATTGCAATTACGAAAGTTTACGTTTTGAATGTAAATATGTTATGATATGATATGTGATGTGTGCTTTTACCTGAACACATTTTTGCTACTCATCATCACCATCATCGCCATCCATGTATCATATCAGCAAACTAGACAAGCGCTGTAATAGCCTTAGACGATGATGAGGTGAAATTGCTCACGTAATACGTTATATCGCTTTGCTTACTTGCTATCTTGCGCATACCTATTCAAAAATGCGATTTGAATAGTAATCAGAATTGTATAATAAGTAGATATGAATATATTTTCATTCAAGATGTTAATAATAAGTGTATGCACAATGTGCAACAAGTTTGGGTTTGGTCGGTGGTCATTCTACAAAAAAAATGTGTTTTTTTTTGTCTTGAAAGAGTTAGCGTATGATTTAATGCAGTCTCATAACTCACCTTATACTTTATGAATGGGAAATAAGCAAGCGAGTCTGAGTGAACGAATGAATGAAAATGATTTATAAATAAAAAATCTATACGTTTCCTTTGGCTTTTTAAACAAAAGTATTAGAATGCTAAAGAGCAGTGAAAATATTTTGACTATGAAATCTTTCACATGACTAAAATGTCATCATAAAACACGCTCGGTTTTAAAAGTACATGCGTATAGCTATGGGTAAATTGCCAAAAAGTAAATCACAGTGTTCGATAGTGATTTATTTGCATCAGCACTTGACTAGCCACGCATTTAAAACCCACTTTTTGAACAAGACTCGCTTGCTTGAGAAAAAAACGAAACTTGTGAATTTTGTAAAGCATAATTTATGACAGTTTGACAAAGCAGGTTATCACGAAATACGTAGATGTGTAGATATAGCCTGTGTACCTATCATATACACAGAAGACAGAAGAATAATCATCAATTTTTGTCTTGTCATGTTTACTTTTTAAAATTTGTAGTAGTATCTTCTTCATTTAAGATTATAAAATTATGTAAGCAAGAAGAAGAATCGGAGTTAAAATAGGGAGGGAGCACACTGAACACTTTGAACAGTGTGTGTGCTTAAATTTAAATGCTTATGCAATTTTAGGGAAATAGGCTAGTGAAGAAGACTCATCCTAGTCATCACACAAGACAAACATGGCACGTGAGTGTGAGGGAGGAAATTACACTACTAACTTGGTTTCGTTTATGAATTTCAGTTTATTTTATTGTGTAACATTAAATGTAACTCGAAGTTAACATCGTCATCAAAACAGACAGACAACAGTTTTTATTTTAAACAGTTGAGTTGTTAAGTTAAGAACTGTTCTTATTTTTATGATTATGTAAGATTTTTTTTGAAGCAAAAGCTTGTTAGCATTTTTTTAACTGTTTTTGGGTTGAAATGGGTTATTTGAAAAAAATGGGCATAAACAGTAAAATAAAAACGGAAGAGTTTGCACATCACCGTCAACCGTTGTCTTTGTGCATAGTATGTGTGTTCATATCGTGTTTACATTTTTTTTCCTCCACCCCCACAACAACAAAAAGTAATAATTTTCATGTCTGTTTTGTGTGTTTTACTTGTACACTTCTCTTTAAAAAGATTTCGTGATGAAGAAAAGAAAAAAAAGAAGATGGTAAAAAATAAATGAAATGGTTGCATAATAAAATGCTGTTTTTGATAAATGGGCTGCAAAGGAAAAGGCAATGATGATGCATCTTCTTAATTTAGCCAATGAGCCAACAACGCCTTTTGCCAAAATAAAATAGATGCTATAGCCAATAAATAAATTATTTCCAATAGAAAATTAGGTAGATGCAATATGCAATGCATGCATTGTATTTCTGTATTGTTGCATGTTTGAAACGTGCTTTGGGTGAAAAAAGGTCAAAAGGTAAGAAAAGAGAATAAAATATAACAGCAGCAGTATTCAGTGGTAAACACGCAATATTTAGACTCTAAAACGAACACGAATTAACCACTTAAAATGTCAAAATCCTCAAAATTCATTACTTATTTTTCTCCTTTTTTCGAAAGAAAATTTATCTATAAAAATAAATGGGAAATAAGTCCATTTCAAAAAGGTTCGTGATTCTGATAATCCAATCATCCAATCAGGAAGTGCCGTCCAAATGTACAAGCAGAAATGTATTTTATGTGTGTTGTTTTCATAAATCGTCAATTATTTTGATGATTATTGCAGTATAACAAGAATGAAATGCCTTTTAATTGTTTAAACAGGGCAATAATTCCCTTTTTACTGTATTGAAAGTGACAAATGGCCTAATGAATGGGTACAGCTATTGGAGGAGTATGCCGGATGGATGACTTTTTGGCACGCGTTAAAAAATTAGCAGAGAAAAGAGAATTTTTGGCTAAAAATGAGTATTGTGTAATTTAACACCTTTTCAAACTCATGTCATGCCGTTAATTTAATTGAACATTTAAAAAATTGTCGAAAATTAGTCGTATCACGTCAGCCACATAAATTCAGGCAGAGATGCATATATTTTTTGGGGGATTTTCCTTCGGGGTAAGTTTAATTAATTGAAATTTAATTGCTCAAGCGTACTGCCTTAAGATCTCTCTCCCTCTCTCTCTGGTTATTATTTAATAGGTAATAATGGCAAATTAAATTGAAGTGGAAGGAGAAGTGAATAAGCCAAGTGGAAACCAATCAAAGATGCATTAGTTCTGCTGTAATAAGTGGACTCGTTTTTTTGTTGGTTTTTTGGTGGAAGGTGGAGGAGTGGAGTGATCATGATCATTATTACAAAATGAAGCTGTTTTTTTTTTGGATGATGAGAGCGAAAGTGATCATCAATTTCCTTGAGACTTTTGAGTTGTTGTTGGATGTTGAGCTGTGTGTGAGCCACGTACACTTAATAATAATAAAATAAAATCTTCCATTCGTTCGACAAAACAACAAAGCTAAGTAATTCAACAGGATATAGGCAAGGTGTACACAGACAGAAGCAGCGAGTGTGTGAATTTGAATTGATGATGATGATGATGATCACATATAACATAACATATGCTTAAAAATGTGACATGACTTTTGCGACTGTGACATCATCATCGTCACTCTTAAAAAAAAGTAGGCTGCGCCTTGTTTTTTGAAAAAAATAGTCCACAATCCACACTAAAAGCAAATATCTGAAGGCTTTTGTCTATTTCGATATGGTTTTTTCATATAAAGCGCACTCATAAATATTATCAGACGGATATACATAAATAATTGGAATTTATGTTGTGTAAGACAAGCACTTAAAGCATGTCGTACACACAGTACACACTACACACTCAACTGACTCAACTGAATGAAGAGGCAGAAAAGTAACAAAGTCATTGGATTGCATTGCAATGTAATATGTTTTGATGAGAGGAGGAGGACGAGAGAAGGAGATGGATGCGGAAACTCATTGAAATGAATGAAGAAAACGTTCTTGATTTTGATTTTACACGTACACATTTTTGCTCGCTCGCTCAATTCGCTCACATCACATATTATATTAGCGTTTATCAATGAGAAGAATGAGTTATTTATGCGGATGAAATAGATTACTTGAACAACAGCTATAGTGAATACTATCAAGTTGGTTGACTTTGTAGGGATTACGTACTTTTATGTAGGTAGTCATTAGTCTTTAGTTGTCGGATGACGCAATATTTAATTTTGAACAGGTGAGCCGAGCAATCTATATTCCCCACATTAGCTTATATATTATGCACAAACATATATAATTATGAACTGTATAGGTATAGTGTGTGTATTTTGTGCAAAAGTAATTTGTGTCCTTATCTTTACAGTTATTACACTCTTTTTAAATATCTCTTGTTACAGTTTATTGTATTGATAATCTCGACTCGATAAACTAAACACACTTATTTGCATACTTTAATTACTATTCTCTCTGGTTGAAAAGGACAACACTAGTTGATAGTTTATAGCTTACAGAATAACAATGGAGTCCACAGTGGAGTGGAGTCAGAGTCACAATTAATGGCAATGTTATCTAATGGACAATTAGTTGAACCACTGTGACTACTTCTGTTGCTTCTATGGTCATTGTAAAGGATAACAAGAAAAACAAGCGCGTAAATAATTACTGAACATTTTAGAAGTTAATTAGTGTGTAAGCGGACACTTACATAGGAAATAGCCTTCAAACAAACCGACCGATACCGGCAGACTTTGTCACAATATTATGAAATGAGTGAGTAAACTAGATGAGGTGTGATTGATTATCGATAAGCTAAGCTGCATGTACACTTACAATACTACCTAGTTTACAAACAGATCATCGAAAATTATTTAAATTTGATGATCTCTAAAAAACTTCGATAGAGTTTTTTTTGTTTTCAACCACATCAAATTTTTAATCTGTATGAAGGTTAGTATATTTCTGTAACAGAGATGCGTGCAGAGTCACAAAGCAATACAAAGTATAAACATTTGCGATCACTTTATGACAATTTGAATTCAATAAATAATTGGTCTATTGTTACTCTTTCTTGATATTAATCCAGTTACATTTGGCCAGTGATGTGGAGAGTAATCTCAATCTGCGTTTAGAATGCCGCAAAATTTAACGTTGAAAAATATGTGTAGAGTTCGAAATTGTAATTGAATTCTTTTTCAATTTATCTTTTTCAATTCTAATTGAAGAAATCAACATAAATGTATACTTAACCTAATAAATAAGGCCACACATACGACTATCAATGTCACCCTAATGAGAAAAACAACAACAGCCCATGAATTGCGTAGACGCACTAATGCTCTTCATTATAAACTAATTTATTATCCAAATTGACAGCTAGATTATCAGATCACCTACATTTATATAGCTATGTGCATACTCACTACTCACCCTCACCTGATTTTTTTTTTGTGTTCTTCAGTAAAATTGGAAACATAAAAAAATCAATTTATTATACAAAAATTGTAACCAAATTTTAGCCATTTAACTTAAAACATTGAGCTATATTTTAAATAGAAATCATAAATCATGATTGCCTGTCAGTAAACGAGGCAGACAGACAGCTAAAATTATGGTATTCGTAAATTTGTATCGTATTTTGTGCCTATTCCCAAACCTAATAGCTATTTGGTAAGAAAATGATGATTATGACGATGACGAGACGATAAGATGTTCAACTTCAATAACGAATCAACTCACCCATAAAACTGTAGAAGAAAAAAGTACACGAGTTTTGCATGACATAACGAACGAAACGAGACACAGACAATTCAACTGAAAGAGGACACTACTCATCCTCATCGAGGGCCCTTTTAAATTTTAAACGCAAAACAATAACAATTAACATTTACTACATTACACACATTAAACAGATTCATAAAGGCTTGTACGCAAAAAAACGAAAATGTTCCTTTGCCAAAAAATGTCAAGAAGATGCACACGTTTTTCATTTTGTGCGACCACCACCACCGTCATCATCATATCAACCGACACCGTCGATTATTCCATTCGATCGTCATCTTCTTCATGATGATGAGATGTACTATTAATCTCAATCAAAATGGGTACTTGATTC
>JAQFZH010005159.1:0-10961 GCA_034695485.1 Entomobrya nivalis
TTTAACCATTGTTAAGGTAAGAAACGAATTACGTAGAAAAAAATGTAAGATTCATGGCTTTGCTTGATAATGATGATGACAATCGAATGATAAAAGGCATATTTACGTTTGAAGGTGAACATAAATTGTTTGTTTTTCAGAAGACAAAATATAAGATGTCATCTTCAATATCGTCATTAACATTAACTGTCGGTGATGAAGCTGTCACAGTAGTTAAACTCGAAGAAGTAAACGATGACGCACTAGTTTTTGAACCGGGACGGGAAAGCACGAGTGTTGAGTTCTGCTCACAGTTTGATTCAATTGATGTTGCAAATGAAATCTACAGCGATGGAAGAGGGAAAGAAGCAACATTTGTTGAAGACGTTTCCCTACCTCAAGATGATTCTACTGAAGTAAAAATCTCTGTGGAGGAAATCAAAATGAATAGGATCAACGAGATAAAAATGGACCGGTAAAATGTTGTTAACGGACGATATTTCTTTAAATGTGTCATCATCATCAAGAGATGCAATGCAATGATGATGAAAGCTCATGTGGGTAGTAGTGTGTTTTTGCCTGATGCTGGTGCTTTGTGCTTGCTTTTTAAAATTCATATAATCTGTTTCACGACTCCCGAGTTCCAAATAGGCTATTTACTTCGCTGCTCTATTTGAATGCGTAAAATAAAATTGTGATGATAAAGACGCTGCTGTAGATTGTAGATTTTCTTTCCTACAAGCCTTTCCGAACTTTTGTAGTATTTTCATGAAATTGAATGATGAAATAGTTGGAATTATACTTGCTGTGTTTTTACCATTGTACAAATAGTGTTTTTATGGAATTTGAGCGAATTGAATTCCTAGTAAAAAAGGTGCAATATCGTTACAATCGTGGAAAACGTTCTAGCACATATTATTAAATGAACTGAATGGAATACTTCTCCCCTATCTTTAAGTAGTGCATGTGATAATGGCTTCATTGAACAAAGGTAGTAGTTTGCATAAAATATTGTCGTTTTGCAGCCTCATTGTTCCAAGTCTTGTGTCTTGTGTCAATATTTGTTTGCTCTATTGTATTGTTAATTTGAAATGATTTGTGTCACGAGCTGATATTGTTTTGATATCAGATAAACAACTTTTTGCTACGTTTTTCGGATTGTCGAACAGAAATTGTTATAGTATTTCCCTTTATCGGTTCATTCTGTCGAAATTCATTAAGGTTTTTGGTATAGTGAAGGTAGCTTGCATGCTTCCAAGGGAGAAATGCGAGAGATAGCAAAATAGCATAAGGTATCAAATCTCTGGTAAATATCAAGAGAAATTTCTGTCATTCTTTTTATTCTCCGTCATTCCAAAAGCTAAAATTTAAACAGTGAGACTGGTGTTGTCCTGTTCATTTCAGTATTAGAAAGGGCCAATTTCTTGTTTCTTCGGCTGTCTGTACATATTTGTAGAAGGAAAAAATGATATCTAATAGCGTGAGCAAAATATAAATACAATAACCATCATAAAGCTAGAACTGTGTGTTTAAATATAATATAATAGTGACTTTTGAAACTAATTAATAAGTATACATATAAATATTATGGATTGAACATATTTTACATTCAATTAAAACAAACCCCAAGCGCCTAGAAAAATATACCTAGTGAAGTACCTTGTAATTTGTTGTTCAACGGGATGAGAACACTAGACTGAAATCGAACGTCTCACTTTGCCCCGTTTATCATTCCTGGTAGCAAGGCAGTAAATGAATTTGGTTTTAGTTGTAAACGATTACATAGCTGAACATTTTGATCGATTCAAAATTAACAAAGTTATATGAAGGAAACTTTGATTTGATATGCAGCTTTTTCGTTATTTTTATTCGTTTTCATTGTTCTGTCATCATCTCATTTTCATTTCATTGTTTAGGTACTACTAACCAAGGTTTTTATGTTTAAGTTTTAGTTAGTAGCGATGTGTTTTATTAACTATTCAATTGACTAATTGCATATCTCATAAAACACATTGCTATTATCCAAACACCAATATTTTGCTACATTTATCAATTGATTGAAAGAAAACACAATAACTGTCGCTATTGAATTTTCAGCTCAAAAACGTTTATTACATTTAAACTAAAGTTAATAATTATTATGAATTACGTCTATTTTTTAGATCTTGTAAATGCCTATTGCCTACTTCTACATAATACAATATGATACGTTATGCAATACTATTACAAATGAATTTATTCTCAGGTTCATTATAAATAGATTGTTTTCTTCATAGTAAACTTGTGAAAGTTTTACGTTGAATTTTGCATGCATGCAAATTTCAATGGGATAGAAAAGCAAGAATCGCTTATCTTTGTATAAACTTACTGTTTAAAAGCAATCGAATTTTCCAGATTTATATAAAATTGAAATCGCGTGAAACTGAATTATTGCAAAAAAAATAGTTGAAAATCATTCCATGATTCCCTTGTAGTAAATAAGATGCACCTAAGTAGGTATGCATCTTATGGCAGATGATGCTGATAGATACCGAAATAAACTGGTCTATGCGATGATAATGTACAACATTATAAATGTAACGAGTTTAGCAACCACACTAAATTCGTTTTTATGATATTTTAAATGCATACCTATACATATATATGTATACTTTTAAGATATATATATTTTGGATTGGAACTGACTTGTCTTATGATTAGTTGATTGATTTCCACGATTGCCTTATGGTGCTTTCTTATCACGTTGCCCCTACTCAACCCTACCTGATTTGCAAGAGATAATCGAATATCAGTTCATAATATCATGATATATATTTATTGATATGTCATCTCGCGTCCGGTCATATTTGTGAATGGAAGTTTGCTATTCACTTAATTATGTTCAGTGGAATTTGTAATATAAGGAGTGGCGAGGCGACTACTTTTAAACGCTATAAAATAGTTGAATGTTGTTGTGGCACACAAAGTCCCACTAGATTCACACGAGTGGAATAATATTGTCGCCTGTCTGAACTTCTTTATATTATTGCATACCATGCCACAAAATGTACATACCAATACCAATCCATACTCATATGATATATTATAAATTCTAATTATATTTAACTTGGTAGTCTCATACTTTAAAACCAAGTGGTTTACTATATACAGAGTTGCATATTGGGTATTGGCATTACATACAGTACATGTATTTAGATTTATAGATCTTTATGTTGCAGTAGATGTAAATTATTATCTATTAGGTATTCATTTTTAAAGTAGTCAACGAAATCTTCCCTTAACAAAAATTACAATCAGCTCTTTCACAAAAAAATCATTCATTACATTTCTCCGGGCTATTTTAAACCGGCTTAATATGTTGATTACTGTGTCAATGACTTTGATTTTTAGAAAAAGTTACACGTTTGTTTTGTTGCGTATCCTTTAACTCTAAAACCCACCCATGGGATATGAGTGTTTTGTCTTGTATGTTTTATGAGGAGCCCTGGAAAGGGTCAAAACAGTTAAAAGGATTATAATAGTCAATTGTAAAGGAGAACATGCGACGGTACGTGAGCGTGAAGTTACGTTGCGTTCGAATTCGTAAGTTGTGTTGTGTGAATGTAAACCGAACTTTTACTGAATGACTCATAATGATATTTTTAAAAAGGGCACTTCACGTACGGCAAGCGGGCATGTAATGCAATCATTTCGTGTCTATACACAATGAGCAATTGTTGTTCTTGATGCTAAAAATTCACCACGGCTTAAGAATGACATCTGTTTTGGCTTGGTTTTTGGTTGTTGGGACTTTTTTGGGTTTGATAACGTTTCACATATTGATGGGATTGTAAATCCAACCTTTGGGTTAAAAATGCACCCTTCAGTCCGAAAAAATTGTAGATAAGATATTTTATCTCTTCTTAAAAATTGATAAGAAAAATGAAGTTAGTTAATCTTCGCATTTTTTACTGATAAAAAGACTATTCATAGCATGCGATTCTTCATGAAAATTCCAGTACATATTATAAAGGAAAAAATGTTAATAAGTAAATGCGACACTATTCAATAAAATAAACTGCGCAGTACGTGTGCTCAAAACAGAAAATAACAATGCAATGGATACAATGAGAAAATGAAAAGTACGCATGTGGTAAAAGAAAGTACGTCTGTTGTTTTATTTTACATTTTTGGTTTGCTTTTGTCGCATTTAATGCTTATTTATAATGTTGGACAAACATCAAAATTTGGTAAACGGAAAATTTTAAGTTGAAATCGAATGCATGCATAATCTATTGACGTAATACGTTATTGGCTAATTATGATGGCTACTTCTGTGCCAGTAACATATTGTGTGGCTTCTTCAATATTTACGATTTTCGTCTGTCGTTAAAGACAAACATCGCATGAAATTCTCAAAGACCCGACGGCAGTGATGAGGCAATAAGCAATTACATTCGAAACCCGTTAGTTCCGGGTGAGTAGATCGGAGGTCAGTCCGAAAGAGAGCGACAGAAACGGTGGTAATTGTATATGGCTGTAGTATAATGATGAGATGATATTTTCATGGAAAAAGTCTTGTGGGGGTATACCTGGCCTGGGGAGCCCTCATCATTCCCGTTTCCCTTGAGAGCTTGCGTATAAAAATAAAAACACAGATGACGAGAATGTTATAATATTTTGTTTGCACACACACAATCTTTTTGAAACTCAATGCTTGTCGGCGGCAGTTAGGAGTAAAAGTAGCAATGAGCACAGGCCACCCCAATAAGACCGAACCAAACCGTCATTACTGTCAACATGGGCGTCACGAAGTCATTCTAAGGATGAACCATTGGTCCTAATTTGTTACGTAAAACTCCTTTCACATGAAAAGGCCGACGTGCATACCATGATGCATGTAGAATTTTAGCAGAGCAGATGAAAATGATTATGATAATGACAACATAATGATCGTGATGACGGTGTGTATCAAATGTTAGCATTGGTGCGTAGTCGGTGGGTGCAGCTTCTAACAAGGTAGTACAGGTACGCATATGTTGGGATGATTTTAGGATTTCAGCGATCCTTTGGAATATTGCTTGCCAAAAAAAAGATTGGTAAATCAAAGATATCGTCAATACGCTCCTGTCAGAATGCTCAGTTCTGATTTCGTGTTTAGATTTGAATTTTTTTTTCACTTGATATGCTCGTATCGCATAGTTGAAAAGTGTTGAGTCGCTCTTTAAGATTATACATTACTTCACTTTCTAAAACTATTCTTAATAGACCAAAGGAATAGGAATAAGTATTCGTGACATGAAGAGGCGAATTCCAAAAAGGGCTACCTAGCACTGCTGGATTCATAGAATTTTAGAACAAGCTCAAATTTTTTTTTGAAATGCTTGACTGATATGATGATCTTGCAAAAAAAATGCAACCAAGTCCTCTGCGGAAGGTAGATATTGTAATTTCAAGATAGATAACCCATGAACCATGTTTATTTATGGTTCGTGGTGAGTCCTTTCATCAACATTTCATCTCCTTCGAAAAAAAAGAAACATTTACCCTCCTGCTGCTGAGAAATGTTCTTCTCATTCTCCATAATCATTATCGAGTCATCATTATTAGCTGATATTTTGTTTTTGATCTTAGGTTTTCTAAATATATCATTGCATGCCTTTGCATAGTTGATGTATATTTGACGTCCATTTTCTATCTAAATCTTAAAATTTGATTCCTGACGCATGACGAATGACCACTTTGTCAACGTCATCTGACATCAATTCTTTACTCAAGCTATGCAAATATTATTATAATCATTTTATACTGCTCATTAAATCTTTGGTGGTGGTTCTCTGCTGATGAATCGCAATTTATTATTACCTTTTCAAAAAGCATTCGACCCTTTAATCACTTTAGCCTAATAAAAATAGTATAACATTTTCTTAAGATAATTTATAGTCAACAGCCAGTCTACTAGAGAATTTTTATTGTCTAACTTTTCATTTAAACTCAACAAATCGTCGTGAGCCACATTTTCTATTGCAATGAATATGCATCAAAGTAAGTATATGAACATATTATTTTTTATACTCCAAACAATCTTCAGAGACCATTTTGCAGTTATTATTATAAGCTTTTTAAAGAGATCAACCCTCTGCTTTAACTGTATCACTAAAAATTTATCTGGCCTGGCATAACCGGATGAATTGGCAAAAATCTGAGATATCTAGGTATATGTTTACTCGAGCGGGCTCTTTCATCTAGCCGCTTTCAGAATAGAACGACACAAGCGAAACCAGAACTTCATTCACTTTTAGATTTTAGAAAGCAATATGGAAAGAAGGATATCATCATCATCACATTATTGTACCGACCGCCCGCCATAAGCACACGTTATCCTTTTGATAATGTGCACGTCTTAAAAGTAACATCTTGCTGATGGATGCTTTTTCAGTTTTCTCCATTTGATTTTCTTTGAGTGCTTTGCACCGATGATGTCCACTTTTTACCAATCTGTATACATGTAGCTCACTGACAAATAATCAGACAGTTTCCGCTGCATTTTTTTGATGTGATAAACTAAGAAGTTTTCAAAACGTAATATTTCTCTCTTTTGCAGTTGCAGCATTTAATATCATTGATTAAAAGTATGATGATGACTTGAGTTCTTGGAATGATATTTGATTTGGAATGATCACGCGTTTGTACACTATGAGTCTCATCACCATGTAAGAATTTCTCTTCGATTGAGTGTGGAGTGAGAGTGTGTAGAAAAGAAGTTACGTAAAAACTGATAAAAACTTCCATGTTAGTAAAGACGGCTTGACTGTAATATTCCTTTGCATAGTTAATACCCTTATATGTATTTAGGTATATGTATGTATATGCGGTATGGTTGGTTATCTTCTTTTTATATCAGAGCCACAAATTTTTGTGAGTTCACAAATAAAATGATACTGATAACAAGATGGGAACGGTTTCAGTTCATTTTATGAACACGAACGTCTTTTGGCTGATAACGTATTCAATTCAAAGAATTCAGTTCCTCGAAAGAGAAGTCTTACTTGTTTTGGAAATGAATCTGAGCCGAGTGAGATGAAATTATGCGCAGTTTCCAATGTAGGCATGATCATTTAATTGGTAACTTTATTGGTCAAGTATGATTAGGAGTGTACCAGGGGATAGTCCGATCACGGTTAGGATTAATTGATTTATGACGTACATTTATGAAATAATTTCGACCTATGAACGTTGAAAAATATATTTATCCTCATTTCGTATTGCGCTCAACCACACGAGCAAATTTTACCAACATTGCAGATTTAATTGGGTTATCAAATTCCGCATTTTAATGACTTCTTGCATACAAATATGTTATTTTCCGCCTGCAGCCCAACTGTCAACGAAAATTGAAAAATTGTCAACACAATTTCGACAATTCATATCGCTCGTGAAAAGCTGTGTTATTTGGGGAAAAAACTATTTTCATCGTGGCGCAATAAACATTATAGTGATAATATTCTTATCCTTGCGCTCCATTTTTCGATATTATAATTAGGAAAGTAGAACGTAGCTCAACACTAAACATTTCTTGTCAGGCTTATTTAACTTGATGTTATTATAATGTAGAAAAGTTAGTTTCGAAATTAGTAATACTTAAAATCAAGCTTAAAAAATCAAGTATAGGAAACACCTTGATTTGGGGAGAAATGAGACATTTGTATCCGAAATCCAACCCAAACACTCTTGTCTGCTTTGATTTTGGGCAGTGTCATCGTCATCACTATCATTGCGCGTCGACAATCTAAATCGTCATCAACATAAAGTATTTATGAATTTTACTGAGCTATTCAAAACAAACATAAGTAATCGAAATATTCACGTGTGTCAAACTCGAACTGAATAACTTTACTACGAAATCCTTGGAATGAAAATACAGTTTTGGGGGTCACAAGGTTTTGTTTGTGTATTACGACTTACTATATCACCACACCGCAAAAAAGCGCAAGTAGTTTTAATATATAAAAGACAATTTTCTAAACTACACCTATAAAAATATATGTGCCAAGCCAATCATTGCCTCACTCATTAGCCTGATAAGAACAACCATTTCATTATCTTATAGCGTACAGAGTTATTGCACTTGTTATAAACATAGGCTCATCAATTGACATATTATAAATTAACAAAAACACTTGACTTTTACCATTTATACTGCTGTACGTGTGTGGTTCTTGCGACTTGAAAACCGATAACATTGCAAAGAGTTTTATTAAATTTCAGGAAATGAATGTAATTTATTCATCAAATATACATACATATAAGATTCACGCTCAACCCTCTTTAAAAAGTTTGCTGCTCGTGCTTTTCTCACTGCTTGCTTAACGAATATCACTCATCAAAAGATTCTTTTGTCTTTAAAATGAAATGAATAGATATAGTGCATTGCATTATGTATATAGACAAATAGAAAATGAATAGCTATATTTATACTCAATCATGTTCTGTGGTTAACTCCTAATTAAACAAGGAGGTTGTGTCGACGATTACGCGTGTGACATGTGCCGATGAATCCGAACCTATTTCATTCAGAATCAATTTCAATTGACGGTCATCAATTAGATATTAAAATATAATTACTAGATTGGAAATTAGAGTGTGCAACTAGTAATAATAATTATATGGGATCATTAATTCTCTTTTGTACTCCCATACATAGCAGTCTAGATGGTATACAATTTATGATGATCACTGATCTGATCACCCATCCAAATAATTAATTAATATATCCCAAAAAAAAATATGAAAGATTGCTCCTGAATTCAACTTTGCTTGCACTTAGCAGTCACCTTATCGTAATATATTTTATAGCTTTAGGTTTTTAAACTGATAAGATATGTACCTAAAAAGTAGAAGTTTAAGGTACACACTTATTTGCTCCTTTACTAAATAAATTCTTTTTCCGATAAATCGTATATCTGGGATAATTTTCTGTTTAAAGAAAAAACGAAACGAAAAGTCCATACTAATTTTCCCATATACCATTTCCACCACCACGATACATGACAATTACGTTCTCAAACAGTTCCTTCTGGTTTTGATCCATAATATATTGTGCTTGTATATGTTCTGCTCATTATTAGATTTGACCGACCTTATGGGAATATCGTAGTAGTAACTTGCCTTATGTATAACAGTTTCTCTCCATTATCTTATTAAGATTTTTAGCAAGAGGAAGGGAGGGATCTCTACAGTAAGATATAAAGGTATATTCCAAAATGTACAACATACATAAATACACACATTCGTATAGGTACATAAATTTATACTACCCCACATGCTGTATGTATGTATGCATATACTCATCGTTAAGATATTGGTCCACAAGTAAAGAAATTAAAGGCAAGACATAATATGCTCTTTTAAAAGTTTGGAGCTCATCATTGCTTACGAAAAAAGTCAAAAAGCTCGGGTGAGAGGGTGAATGGATTTCATTCATTTTCTTGCGTTCCATCGCACCAGTAAGAAAAAGTCACAAAACACAGATTTACTTCTACATACACTAGTATCTCTGAAGAAGTAGCTTAAACCCATTTTTATCCTTTTGAACTTAAGGTTCTTGTTTATCAGGAGTAATCGTAGTAGTCGTAGTGGTGGTATGGTATATTAGCAAAATATCGTTCACAAGAAGCTTGTCTCTTTATTTCGATCTTTCCGTTTTTTTGATAGCGTAGTAGACACATATCTTATTATTCACATCAGTCACTCTTGAGTCAAAGAGTTGACTGTGAGTTCAGAGAGAGAAGAGCCAATACACAGTAGTAATAATACCTTTTCAAGTCGTCACACAAGACAGGCGGAGATAACGCCTTTTTTGTAAAAAGAAAATAGATATCAAATCTTTACACAGCTGAAAAAGTGTGCTTCGTCCAGTGAATGTGTGCTTTTTATTAGACAAACCATCAAAAAGTTTTATACATGAAATCATCAAAACAATAGAATTTTTGTGCGAAAATAATCAAAGAGGCACAAAGTATTATGATTAAAGACAAGATACATCATTGTTTTTAGCAAAAACCTCAAGACGAGCTGATGATGGTTTAATTAGACAGCTTTCACTGAACATTAAAGAGCACGAGCCAAAGGAATTCTTGTGCAATAGTAATAATAATTATCAGAGAATGGAGATAGGAGAGATACATGCATAATGCCCCTTTTATATTTATTTTGACGAACAGTAGTAGTCCATTCATTTATTGAGTTACTCATTGAGAAGTTCTATTACTCTGTGACTAATAATCATTAATAAGTCGTATATGATTAAAAGTTTGGGAAAAAGTAAACTTTGTTGTTGTTTGCGTGCGTGACAGTGTGTGAACATGGTTTATTGAATAGAAACAAACAGAAGGTGTTTTGTGTTCTCAGACATAGATAAAAAAAACCTGGAAGGAAGCTGTGAAAAAGAAAGCTGCTTTTATTCTTGAAAAAACTTTTCTTCATTTCAAACTAGAAACAGTAAAAGCTGTTGTATAATTTTTGCGTAACACGTTTGATTATGATGCATAATTTAATTTGTGGTGAATGAGAGTGTGAAAGAGGCGGAGTTACAAGAAAAAATTGACAACATCCCCGAAGGAGAAAGACTTGCTTTATTGTTGTTAGCACACTTATTCAAAAGTTTTGTGGCGGCTCTTTCTTAATTTTTTGTTAATTAATTGACCGAAGCAATACATGCAAAACTAAAGGAACAGAGTATAGAAAGAATACGACGATTGTTTTTGATATATAAAAAAGATCGTTTATAAACTACAACGATTTGTTCAACAACCACACACACATCTTATAAATATTAGCATCATGGCTTCATCCCCGGAGGAGTGTGGTAGCGGTGATAATTTGGCGGAGATTGATAAGGCAGCTGCCAGAGTCCTGCAAGGTTATGACTGGTCCATTGTATCCAATACAAAGAAGTGAGTATTGATTTGGTAGACATGATTACATTGTGATTTCCTTTGAAT
>JAQFZH010005160.1:0-10959 GCA_034695485.1 Entomobrya nivalis
CAAGTAAAATAAAAAGGCTAGACTTTGAAATAGAAAGCAGTTTATTTGAAGTAGAACTTTGACGAGCCCGATTTCACTTTGACGATCTTTATGAAATGTTAGTAAGCCGATGATATTGTAAATTACGACAATGGGATGGATTATAATGTTGATGGCTGTGAAGGCTAAGAAATATTGAAGCCTTTGGTCATTCGTCCAAATTAACTTGTCGTATTTAAGATTCCAGTGAAATGGAAGTGTGGGCAAGAGAAGACCGTATAATCTGTCGTATAGACGAAATGTCCTTTTCTGCATTGGGGTTGTCATCGTAAAATACTCCTTGAAACCCTGATTTAAATGTTAACAATATTATAATAAAGTTCTTAAATTTATTTTCAGGATTTTGCTACTTAGTAGATCTTAGTAGCAAAACATTTTTCTAGTTCTTCAAAACTTCAACTGGTAATGCAAATTAGTCATATCCTGGTTTCTTTCGAGAACAATTTATAAATGGATTTTAATTTAAACATTTATACTTCAGTTCCGCAAAGTCCAAGGACTTGTTTTCACAGATATCTTATAATTTGCTAAAACTGTGCTAAGTTTAGTATGTGTCGCAAGGAAAATTACACTTGAAGTGTATTACTGTACAAGCTAGAACAAAAAGTACCTTGAAAAAATTTAAATTGATTGTTCTACTTGTTGTCATACAAAACCATGTATTTATAATAAACATAATATATTTTCCATCATTATAAATACAAAACCAATGTTACTTTTGAATGTCGATTCCAAAAATTCTAGGGAAAACTCATGGTATTTTTGCATGTTAACTGAATTAAATGGGAGGCAATCATATAGTGGAAATGTGCTTAGGCGACAATATGCAGTGTCGAAAATTTATTGACGATTTTTTTAGTCGACTTGATTTTATTAGTCGAACGCATACTTAGTCGACCCTATAAAATTAGTCGAATTTAGTGGAATGTATAATTAGTCGACTGTGTATTTAGTCGAATGTATAATTAGTCGACTGTGTATTTAGTCGAAGGCATAATTAGTCGACCGTATATTTAGTGGTCTTCGTAAGTACTCAAAATGGTTATAATATAGAAATTATATAATATGGAATTTTTATGCTTCGTGTTCAGTTTCAGCTAATCAGTTTCGTTTAAGTACCTTGATACTAGAGTTTGATTTTGATTATTTTTCTACATTTTTTTATACCAGATATTAACTGTGCCTTAATTGAGTTCCTTTACCATCATAATTGGTGCATTGATAGCAACACAAGTGCGTCAAAATCAAGGCAACGGCTAATAATACGTTACAGTAAGAAACAAAATAATTATATTCTTGGATACTTTGTTTCCAGGAAACTCAACTCAATTTTAGGAGCCAAATGCATGTACCAAATCCTTGCACAAAATTAACACCAATTGGATATAGCGATGTTTGAGTGGAATATGCTATAAAACAGATGCAGCATCAGCCTGTAACTCTTCTTCAGTTCCACAATGATATAGTTAGGCTAATACTACTACTCCTGCCGGTTTGTTAGGCTAATACTACTACTCCTGCCGGACGAATACGGCAAGAGCGTAAACCATTAAAAAACTATTCTCGGTTTGTTTTTGGTTCATGAAGCCAAACTCAACGATCAAGAATTATTCGCTTAAGAATAGTGATTTTACTAGTGCTTATGAATTATTTCGATTCAACAGTAAATTTAGACTAAAACCAGGTCGACTAACAAATTTCCACTAAATATTTGGTCGACTAATTAACCTTTTCGACTAAAATAATTCGACTGTAACTAAGGTCGACTGAACGCATTTCCACTATATTATACTGACCCGAATTAAATATATACAAATGTACTATATATGTATTTTATTTTAAGTTGAACATTACACACAGGTTAAAATATATATATGTACGTGATGATGTCAACTATCAAACCAATGAATGAAAATCAATAATTTTGCCTTAACCTAGAACGATATATCCGGCTACAAGCCAATCAAATTGAATAACTTGTTAACAAACTGTAGTGTAAACTGAAAGTAAATTTTCACACAAAGTATTAAATTAAAATATTTTAAACCTGGATACTTATCAGTGTTGCTGTCAGTTTGCTTCACAATTCCATCAATATGGAAAGCATAACAGCACGTATCACAAACCTCTTCCGTTCCAAATTTAAATGTGATTTCAGTTCAGTAAAAAAATCAATATCCTGCGAATATTAAATACATCAGTACGTAATGAGCGTAAGTGATCAAGAAGATGGAAACATCTTACTAGAACTTTTACCAGATGTGGTAAGTAAATTCCTACTTAAATATTTTCTGTTTTCATTTTGATTAAGGTGCTAATAAAAATGTCTACGATTAAATTTCGATGATACAAATTATGAAATATTTACAGGTTTGGACGATGGTACTAGGCAATTTAAGACGAACAACTGACCTAAAACACTGGTCCCAATCGTCCCCGTATTTTCGCAGTCGACTTCTTTCAATCATTTTGGTTTCCTGAAGTGTTTGAATGTCTTGCTACAAAATACCATTTTTGCCGTGATTAACCTTATAAGGATTTTTATAAAAAAGAAAAAAATTGTGAAAGGATATGGAGATTTCCTGGGTAGGTCAATAATATTAAGCTTTATATATACTATTCAGTTTACTTTCAAGAAATAAATGTTAAAATATTCATTTTACAATTTTTTCCTCAGACAATTTCGTTTGGTGTCTTTAAATTGGAATAAAGTCGTTCAAGGTTACTACCAAAACAATTACCACAAAATCAATCCGTACTATTTATGGAAGAGTCGTTGCAGAAGATACTTCAACGAGAGAGTATATACTCCCAAGCTTTTAGAATACTTTGAGGAAAGTCATGCCGCCAATTTTGCAACAACAAAAAATAACCCTTTTTTACGCCGAGCACTTTTAAGCACAATAAACACTATAAGTCAAATTAATATAGAACAGTGTTTCTTACTGCTTCGTACATTTAGTTCAGAGCTTTGGCACTTAAATTTTGTTTTAACAAATGGACATTAGACGATGGTAGGATTCTACATGTTTTTGAACAAACTTTTCCAGTACGTCCCCAACTTCAAATTCTTGCGCATTGAATACGAAAGTGAAAATCTTTATCCATCCCGATTTCGTCGCGAGCTTAACGAGGCAATAATAATGCAACATCTACCAAAATTTGTAAATCTGAGAAGTTTAGTTGTTCATCATCTTCCAGCGCAAATTTTTGAAGCAATTTTTAATACAAACGTTGAAATTCGCCAATTGAGTATTTCAACTTGGTACATAGAGTCATTACACTGTCGTTACGATGTGTTCTCAACCGGGCATCCAAATATTAGTGAGTTGACCATTCACCTAATTGACCAACGAATGTAATGCAGACTGGGCAGATATGGAAAAAATTGGAATTAAAAAAAATGATTGTGATATTTCGTACGACCAAACGAAGGATTGTTTAAGGAATATATTTATGGTGGTGAACAA
The DNA here is from genome assembly GCA_034695485.1 of Entomobrya nivalis. Classification (NCBI taxonomy): domain Eukaryota; kingdom Metazoa; phylum Arthropoda; class Collembola; order Entomobryomorpha; family Entomobryidae; genus Entomobrya; species Entomobrya nivalis. The sequence continues at coordinate 3,510 of JAQFZH010005160.1, forward strand.
CTGTTGGGCAGAAACCATGGAAACTTTTAAACTCAAGCTTCCGTCATATTGGGATACAAGTTGTGAAAACATTTGCGATACAACCTTGAATTTTCGATAGAATTGATGCCGATTAAAGTCTATTCAGGTGAATTCACGAACTAACACACCCATTCACTTTCTTTTGTCAACAGCTAAAGGTTTGAAGTTAGAAGCAGATTTGCAGTTGTAAATCCGTACATGTGGCTTTGTGTTAGAAAAGATATAAATGCGATTCGATTGAATGAGCATAAATGCATTATGTGTTTGGAGAATGCGAAAGACATGTGTAGATTTTGTGGGCAGGAAATGCTTTACGGAAGTGCTCAAAATGTAAGCGGCTGTACTGCTCTTGGGAGTGTCAGAAGTTAGATTGGCATGTATCTGAGCACAAACTAATTTGTCCATTAGTTTGTCAGAAAACTCAAAATATAAAAATCGAATAATAATCTTCCAAATTTGCAACGAAGAAACCTTATAGTATATCTAATGATTAGTGCAAACCTTGCTAGTACATTTAAGATATTTGATGAATTCTTTTTCAATTACGTATTTTACACTTAAACGTCTACAAAGAGATTAAACCATATTTGAGAATACAATATGTAATTATATATAAAAATTAATTAACCAATTATGAATTCAACATTTTATCAATAAAAAACAAAAGTAGATAAGTTGGTTTTCTATACTTATTTATGTGCTGAAATATGAATCCATATAGTTTTTACCATATAATCTATGTAAAAGAATTAATAAAAAAATTGTAGCCAACTTCACGGAATTCCATTTATAGATTCTCTTGCCATCATATAAATAATATAACTAAATTTTAAGTGGAAGATGTTGTTCAGGAACAAAGCAAAACTTAATTATTGAAGAATTGTTTGTCTTCAGAAAGTTAGAACCAGCTTTCCATATCACACTTCGAAACAATACGTAATGTCTGGTTTGTAAAATGAGCAAATTGAAACTCTTTTTAGTTTTTAAAAGTACAATAATATTAATAAGTCGGAATCAAAATCACTTCTCATTTCAGTATTTTAGTACATGTGTTGTAAATTACATTACAGAAATTATACATATGTATCCATGCAAAAAAGTTGAACCAAACAAAGACAAATAAGGTATTCATACAATTTAGCAACTGAGTTTATAACTAAATTTGAATGAATTATAAACGATCAATAATTTGTAGAAATTATCTAGATAAAATTATACAGTCTGCTAGCCTTAAAAATGCAATATTTAGTATTATAAATGGAAAAGATTTCTCAATTTTAAAGAATGGATTGTATCGAATATCCAAATTTTGTATGGTTTTCGCAGTATATTTCATTCTGAGCCTTTCACGTCTTCCATTTAAAGTCCTGCTGTTACACCATTCTATGTCTGATCTCAACTTACAATTTCTAGCAAACTTTGAACTTTTTTCAGAAACATTGGACAAAAGTGTGAGTATAATAAAAACAATGGGAATATATACAATTGTAGCTAAAACAAAAACTCCATAAATTGGCCCAGGCATAAAATGACGGCACTTAATGCACACAAATAAAATACTGATTAAAGTGCAAACTCCAATGGACACTCCGACTGATGTAATTTCTAGGAAAAAGCCCCTGCAAATTGTATAAACCACGGATAAATATTTATATAAGGTTACTAATCGATACAAGGGAATACTACGACTTAGTATTGAAATGCCATTTAGGCATTTATATAAGTTTTCAAGCAAAAGAAGCGCCGCTAAAACTGTGGTACAAATTGTTCGACCGGCTTCAAATAGTCCGCACATAGTTATTATACGAATGAAAATGTAAAAGATAATTTCAAATATTGGTCTATGGGCGGGTGGTGAATATGAAATATCATCCAGTAAAAAATAGAGTGGATCTAAATTAAAAAGAATACATCCGAAAAACACAGTTAACACAACGACCCACAAGGACACCACAATATTTGGAAATAGCATATCAATAACGCCAGACTTTTGACGGATGCAGAGTTGCAAAGTTAGATTGCGTTGATATTCCAATAAACAATTTATTCCCCTGATGATAACAGTGTTTCGTAGAAATATCAAGTAAAATAAAAAGGCTAAACTTTGAAATAGGAAGCAGTTTATTTGAAGTAGAACTTCAACGAGCCCGATTTCACTCTGACGATCTTTATGAAATGTTAGTAAGCCGGTGATATTGTAAATGACGGCAATGGGGTGAATTATAATGTTTATGGCTGTGAATACTGAGAAATATTGAAGCTTTCTGTTAGTCGTCCAAATTAGTTTTTCGTATTGGACATTCCAGTGAAATGGAAGTGGGGGCAAGAGAAGGCCGTATAATTTGTCACAGAGTTGAAATGCCTTTTTCTGCATTTGGGTTGTCATCGTAAAATTATTGTTCAAACCCTGATTTAAATTTTAACAGTTTTTTACTACAATGCATAAAATTATTTTCAGGATTTTTCCACTTAATAGATCTTAGTATCAAAACATTTTTGTAGTACTTCAAAGGTACGACTGGCTACACAGAGTTATCATATCCTGGTAACTTTCCAGAACGCTAAATAAAGAAATTGATTTTAATTTAAGACAATTCTATTTCAGTTTCGCAAAGTCCAAGGACTTTTTTACAGTTATTTTATAGTTTGTTAGAACTGTGCTAAGCTTAGTATGTGTCCGATGGAAAAAAACACGTGAAATGTATTACCATGCAAGCTAGAACAAAAAGTACCTCACCAAATTTAAATTTATTGTTCTACTTGTCATATAAAACCATGTATTTTACAATAAAACTTGCTATGCTTATATCACCGATATAAGCATAACACCGTTGTGACTTTTGAATATCGATTTCCAAAAGTCTATGGAAAACTCTTATGGTATTTTTGCATGTTAACTGAATTATATGTTAAGAAAAAAATATATCTTATAAGTATTTTATTTTAAGTAGTATATTACATACAGGTCAAAATACATATCTACGTGATGATGTTAACTATCAATACAATGACTGAAAATCAATAATTTGCCCTTAAATTAGAGCTATATATCTGGCTTCAAGCCCATCAATCCTAATGACTTTTTAACAAACTGTAGCGTAAGCTGAATGTAAGATTTCGCACGAAGAATTAAATAAAAATATTTAACACCTTTATACTTTTCATTGTTGCTATCAGTTTGCTTTACAATTCCATCAAATAGTATGCCTTACAAATACTTAAATATATTTTATCCTGGGATCTTTCTTATCTTTCTGTAAAACAACAAAATATTTTATACGCGATTATCATAATAGAAAATTAAATATTGCAAAATTAAATTTTAGATTTGCGATGTTGCGGTTTGATTTTCATTACGTATATATTCAGTATATCCCATGCAATGATGCTAACGATATACAGATTTGTATTGATTTTGCAGGGTGAATATTTTACATAGATTATTACAAAACTGAAGTCAATGGTTTTATTAAACCTATCCTTTCAAAAGCTACCTGGGACTACAACAAATGTGAAATTTTGTAAAAATTGCAAAACGTGTTACAATTTAAAGTCTTTATTTATATTTTTTATGGTACATATTTGGTTTTAGTCATGAATATCAGATATGATTACTATATAGAACTGCGAAGTTAGGTTTTGAGATGGGTGAGTGTTACTTTATCGTACTCTTATTCCAGTGACACTTTTGAACATGTCATTTCAACGTACAAGCAGTTAACTCATTGTCAGTACTACAAAAATTAATAGATGACTTCTTAAGTGCTCAAAAAGTTCAAAAGGCTTCACATAACATTTATTTTTTCCACAAAACGCACAAAAGTATAGCCGTTTTTTTTAAACGGTGTCGGCTACGAAGGGAATGCAGGTCATCTGGGGTTCTGAACTCCTTGGGACACTCTTTACACTTGTGCACTTTCGAAAGTACACTACAAGTATATTCCGAAGCCATTTCTTTACCAAATTTATCACCAATCAATCTTGGAGTGATTTACGAAAAACGTTGATGAAAAACAGTGACCAAGTTATACTTGACATTGAGCAAGCACTGAAACTGAACCAAAAATCATGGAATGCCAATTATCTCAAAGCTCAGTGCCACAAAGTGAAACATAATCTACCTGAAGCAATTCGCTGCTACAAAAGGGCTTTGCTAATATCACCACTACAAAAGCAAGTAAAGCAAGATTTGAATTCCTGCGTATTACTTGAACAAACGCAAAGAGCAAATGCCAATATAAACCATGTTCAATTGCCAATTAGTGTAAGTGATTTAGTGGGAGACATTAAATGCAAATGTGGGAATGAAATATTATTGAAACGATGTGCCGAAGTTATAGGTGTCCACAAGTCTCTTGTCTGTGTAGGCCAGGTGTATTATCTTGGATTGGAAGTTCCACAAGATTATACAAAAGCTGTAAACTATTACATTGCAAGAAATGAATCCCATAAAAGACGAAGTATTTGAGAATAGAATTCTCGACTTGACTATTATTGAGGAACCAATTGTATATTTTAACTCAATTCAATTGATTGCTGAAGATGATAATGGGGACGCCACTCGTGTTAACGTTGACCAAGTTGAAACGAAAACAGATTTCGTGAAAGGATTTGAGGTTGGGTGTAGAATTGCGATTATTAATCCAGACTTGTGCTTAAGGTGGACTCATTGAAATTCGTATTAATGAGCACAAATGTGTGACGTATATGGAGAAGGCGCAGAATATGTGCAGACTCTGTAGAGAAGAAAGTGCAACCCATAGTTGCTCAAACTGTAAGCGGTTGTATTGCTCTCGAGAGTGTCAAAAGTTGGATTTGCAATTATTCGAGCACAAATTGATTTGTTCAGGACGGATTCGATCAAATACTAAATTAGGAAAAATATAGCAAGCCTATTTTTGAAAGTTATATGAAAGCTATTATGTGGAATAATAAGGGCATAAGCAGAGATAACACAGGTACTTTCAGTCAGGTATAAGGTACAGGTAAAAGGATTTCCCAAATTTTCCTCCGGTATAAGGTACAGGTAAAAGGTAGCTCATTTATTTATGCAGGTAAAAGGTAGAGGTAAAGGTAACCTGATTTTTTCAGGTAGAAGGTACTGGTAAGGGTAATACCTTTACCCGTACCTTATATTCCTTCTATCATGAGGGTATTTCTTCTTACTGCAAGCTGCATGAAATTGGGGACTTTAAATACTCGACAAATTAGGGTAAGGGGACTTAGGCAAATTCGGACCCTTAGGGGCAACGATCAGATAAGGAAGTATGTGCGAAACAAGCACCGAGATCTTGATGTTTGGGTATCTCATCGTGAAATAAGATTTTGAAAATTATTACCTGTTTAGGAGTAGTTTCAACGCCGAAAATATAGGGGTGTGCATAGTCTGCACATTTAACGCAAGGACAAAGACAAAGGAATTTAGAAACCTTGAATGCATTCGATAATTGATGCTGAGCTGAGATACAAATGACTCAACTGGTCGTCGTGGTCACCGACATATGTTGCTGGTTGTACTGGGGTCTGGGATTTAGCCCGGGATTTTTTTCATTACCTTAAGGTAGAAGGTAGCAGGTACTCGAGAATTTGTTAAGGTAGAAGGTAAAGGTAAAAGGTAAACTGGGAATTCCTTCAGGTAGAAGGTACAGGTAAAAGGTAAACGAAAGATTTCTTAAAGGTAAAAGGTAAAGGTAGTACCTTTACCTGTACCTTATACCTGACTACCTGAAAGTTTTTCAGGTAAGTTATCTCTGGGCATAAGCAACTTCTTAAATTCTTTTACCATGTGTTGTATGTGTCGTTTATAAGCGTCAAAAGTTAGCTAAAAATTCCATAAAAAATTTCAAATGGTTTGTTATGAAATTCTTTTAATTCAAGCAGCCTTAGTGAGTTGATCAGTGGTAACTTTTAAACAATTTACAAGGAACTATTTGTTAATACTGAAATGTATATTATGTACATAAAAATACTCTGATCGCAAAACCTCAGATAAAATGAGGTCCTTTAAAAATAAACAAGAAACCAATATTTGAATAAGACTTGTTAATTAAATAATTACACAAATCTATTCATTCATCACTCATCACATCTAAAACCAAAATATGCTCTTTAAAAATGACATTTAATTTTAAATAGATTGGTCAAATATACATAACATAATATCGAATAAACTTTACACATATTTTCAATACAACTTTATTCGGGTCATATGAGCAATGATTGACATTGTTAGGCTATACATATTTGCATACGCAATATTTGTCATACAATTTCGCCATTCATTCTTTAATAATTTTATTTTGAACATTTTGAACTATTTGGACAGCATATTTATTTGAATTTTTATAGCATATTTATACCAAAAAATGAAAACAATTTAATAGTATAATTTGCAGTAGTATCAGTTGTTTGTAATTTTTACTACAAGTCTTATAAATAAATGCCCGTTCTTTTAAATGATACCTTTAAATGGCTTGTTTAAAAATATGCAAGTACACATCTATGATAGACACTGAACAGTAGTTCCAATTTAAATTTAGCCATAAAGACTCATGCAACTAAATAACATTGCTGATAATTTTTTTTACTTAATTACAACTTTATACATTTTTCAACTTTAAGTTAACTTTTAACGACTAAAAAAGTATTTCCAGCAGCTGATACATAAAATAAAAGTAAGAGCTCAATAAAATGCATTGGTACGTTTACGGTAGGCAGTGTAAATACATCTTCAGTTTGTCTGATGAAATGATATATTAGGTAGGTATATAGGACGTAATAACTATAAGTGGATAACAGCTTTTATGACAAACTTTACAATTCAGCATATCGAATCTAGTTAAATATGTATGTATACATTTACTAATGCTCGAAACAACTATAAAATCAGCAGACGTATGTACAAAAAACTATCAAAGTATTCTTTATAACATGTTTGTTTCAGGAATTCCTACTTGGTTCAGTCTAGTTTATGCATGTATGTATTGCAAAACGGAGAATATAATATTATTTCTTACTTTATTGACATTGGCAATTGTACTAAATATGTGACAAGTATAAACATAATTTTCTGCCCTGCTGAAAAATAGTTAGACCTAGAAAAAATTATGTCTTATTCCGATTTATATTTTAGGTCAACACGTACTTTTAATACTTATAAAAGGTTGAACATAAATTTGCTGCAAAAATGCAAATTTACAAACTTTACATTGGCTAACTAGTGAATAAATTCTAATATCTCTTTGTATTCCATTGAACCCATATTCTGATGACACTTTTAGACATTATGTTTCAACATTGAAGCAGTAAAACTCTCATTGCTACAAAACTTGCAAAAATAGGGCTTCTCTCGCACATGACTCCTCAAATGTGAAAAGAGCTCAAAAGGTTTAATGTAACGTTTACTTTCTCCACAAAATGTACAAAAGTA
>JAQFZH010005161.1:0-10955 GCA_034695485.1 Entomobrya nivalis
CCTGCCTGCTAGCAGTTACAGGCAGTTACAGGCAGTTACAGTTAACAGTTATAGCAGTTAGAAAACTCCCAGCTCTAATTCTTCTTCGTCTGCTTCCAGCGAATTTGAGTTTAACATGGGTAGGATAGAAAATAAGAGATAAGAAGCAGAGCAATGAGTTCATTATCAGAATGTGGCTTTGCTTGGCCTACATACTTGGAGCCGACAGTAGCAGTGACAAACGACAAATCCTACAATTAAATCAAGATTACGTTTGGAAACACAAAATGGTAAAGCATAGTTACATAAAAATCTGTGGGTTCATGGAAACAGAAACTATTTAAACTACTTTTCAGAATAATCCCCCTTTTCCTTCCTCGTACTCAGCTTGATAACTTGCTTGACCCATTTCATCCATCCGCTTTCAAATAGCCAGGAAGTGGCATTCTTCGTAATAAGAAGAGTTTCAGAGTGGATAGTGGATCCGGGAGAATTGTTGGGAAGGACAAAGAGATTCGCTGCCAAGCCACGTGACGTCCCTTCAAATAAAATATTTAAAAACCAAAATTAACCAATTAAGATACAAAACTTCATAAAAATTATAATCACCACGCCCACTTGTGTTTGTAATCTCCCAGATGTTCTGGAGTTTCACCCATCCAGTGGTAGAGAAAACATTTTCAAGTTATTTGAAGGTCCCTTGTTGTCCTTTGAACATCGTGTTCATCTTTCAGTCACTTCTTCCTTTTGAATGCGCTACTCAATCGGAGCTTTTAGTCGACTCATTATGATGATAATTGTACACCTAGTTAATATGATTGAAGATTTTCAAAATACTACTTATGCAAGGACAATAAAATAATTAAATGGGTTTCAAGGTAATTAGAATTAATCATGGGATTTGGTTTTTCGTTTGATTTAACTTGCTTACCATTTTAATTCTGACTGGTAAATATTTCTCATTTAAATTTTTTAAAATAAAGTTGACGACTTTCAAATATTTTCCTGAATCCAACCAGAACCATTTCATTGTAGCCAGTTTGTAGAAAATCTAGCAAAACCGAGAACAATGTCAAAGTATGGAGTTTGGTTTTTCAAAAGTTTGGGAATGCTTTCCTGGATTTGGGAAACGAGACGAAAAAAGCGTAAAATATGTAAAATGGCCTAAATTAAAAATTATTTATAATTTTGGAATTCCAAAATTTATTGCTTTATAAATGGCACGTGAATTTAGGATGTTAAGGGTATTTTAGGGTGTTTCTAAAATTTTACAAACCAAACCACAGTTTTGAAATAAATGTTTTAAATGCTAGCACCATCACTACTTTTATTTCGGCTAAAAGGGGTAGCTAAAACCAAACGATGTATTATATAACCTCTGTAGTATAACTATTCGACCCGTATATTTCTCAAAGTTCATAAACACTTTAAAAAGTTCTATCCGAAAACTAACAAGCTCTTTCCTTATCATTATGGCTTGTTTTTCTGTATTTCAGTCAATATATTTGAACAAGCCAAGCCAAATAAAGAAAACAAGAGGGCGTGTGTACATAAACTTGTAAAGCTTGCTTCTTATCGGTGCTCGGTGGTGAGGGTTTTTGCCACGCAGGGTAAGGCTGCCCTGCGTGGCGTTCTTATCGGAGATCGGGGCGGGAGAGTTTTTCTGCCACGCAGGGTAAGGCTGCCCTGCGTGGCGTTCTTATCGGAGATCGGGGCGTGAGAGGTTTTTTGCCACGCAGGGTAAGGCTGCCCTGCGTGGCGTTCTTATGACTTTTAAAGCTTGGTATGGCATTTTTGGCAACAGCTAGTCTGGAATGGTGGAAACTTGGCTCCTAATTAGTTAGTAACCTTTAGAAATAAATATGTGTGACGTGTTAAATTTTGTCTGAGTGAGATTCTCGTTGCGTTGCCGACAGTGGCAGTGACAAAGGATTATACCTTGGAAGATTACATCTGGAAACACAATGGAAAACATAGTTACATGAAAATCTGTGGGATCATGGAAACAGAATCCATTTAAACTATTTTTCAGAATAATTTTCCTCTCCTACCACGTACTCCTCAGCTTGATAATTAGCTTGGCCTATTTCAATATTTTCAATCACCGACTTCAAACTTCGAAATAGCCAGCAAGGTGGAATAAGAAGAGTTTTCCGCCTTGACCATTGCTTTGTGAACTACTGCTCGCTTCACATTTTACTCCAACAGCTTGAACTTATGATCCGGGGCAATTTTTGAAAAGGAAATAGCGTTTCGCTGCCAAACCAAGTCGTTAAATATAATAAAAACAACCATTAGCCAATTAAAAAACAAAACTTCACAAGAAATATAAATAAAATAATCAATTAAAAAATAAAAGTGATTAAAATAATTTTAATTCCACAGCTTTCACGATATTATAAATTATAATTTTCTTTTAGTTAATTGGTCATCATGTGTATTTTGAATTAGCTAGATTGAATTTTTTAGTTAACTTATTTAAAGTTAGAAGTATTGAAAGTACGATACTGAAAAATGATGAGTAACAGCAACGAGAGAATATAACAAGATTAATTAAAACTCTATTATTATTTTTGATACATTGTACACTAATCTGTCCTTTTTTAAAGAGTTTTTGTTGTTGAGTTTGATGTTGACGGCGATTACTCTGTTGCAGTAGCAGAACAGCAAAAACTCCACCAGGAAATCCTTGTGTTTTCTAATCACTCTGATTTTCCGGGCAGAAGGGACAGCATTTTCAACTCTTTCGACGACCGGTTGGTCCTTTGAACATCTTGTTCATCATTTCCGCTTTCAGTTCCTTCTTCCTTTGAATACGGTCATCAGTCGGAGCTTTGAGTTGATTCATTATGATGATAAGTTGTACACCGAGTTAATATGATTGAAGATCCTGTGTCGAAAAATATAGAAAATAACGAAAGATTCATTATAACCCAATTATATTTTCATAACATTTTATTAATGCCACGTTGGTCCTCCTAGCAGCAGAATTACCTTTAACGCCACGCTGGAGCTGGAGGCGAAAGTAGCATAAGTGCCTGCCTGGTTAGGGCGGAGGAAGTACCATAAGTGTCAAGCTTGTTCTGGCGGCGGAAGTATCGTAAGTACCAGCGCAGTTCCGGCGGCGGAAGTAGCATTAGTTCCAGCCTGGTTCTGGCGGCTAAAGTAGCATTAGTGCCAGCCTGGTTGCGTTGGAACTGGCGGTTGTCAGTTTTTGGAACGTCAAATTTTTGAAAAACTTGCGGAAACGTGATAAGCATAAGGATATGGCTGGTCCTCCTGGCGGGAGCGCCATTAAAACCTTACTGCTACTGGCTGTGAAGTGACATAAGGCCATCGTTGGTCATCCTGGATGCGGTAGTGGCATTAAAACCAGGCTGGAACAGGCTGCGAAGTAGCATAAGGCCCTCGCTGGTACTGGCGGCGGAAGTAGCATAAGGCCAGCGCTGGTCCTCCTGGCTGCGGGAGTGGCATTTAAACCACACTGGTCCTGGCTGCGAAGTGTCATAAGGCCATCGCTTGTCCTCCTATCTGCGTTAGTGGCATCAAAACCAGGATGGAGCAGGTTGCGAAGTAGCATAAGGCCATCGGTGGTACTGGCGGCGGAAGTAGCATAAGGCCTTCGCTGGTCGTCCTGGAAACGGGAGTGGCATTAAAATCACACTGCAACTGGCTGTAAAGTTGCATCAGGCCATCGCCATCAGGGAATTGTTAAGTTTTCTCGTTCTGGGGACAGTGTTGTCCTTCTCGGAAGTTTGGAACGTGAGGGGTTTTTGCCACGAAGGGTAAAGCTGCCCTGCGTGGCGATCATATCGGAGGTTGGGACGTGAGGGGTTTTGCCACGCAGGGTAGGAGCGACCTGCGTGGCGTTCTTATCGGATGTCAAGTGGTAAGGTGTTTTGGCCATGCAGGGTAAGGCTGCCCTGCGTGGCGTTCTTATCGGTGTTCGAATGGTTCTCGTCGCCGTGCCTACAGTTGCAGAAGCAAAGAATAAGCCTGCAATTAAATTAAGAATAGCACAAGGAAAAAATACAAGCTCTGCAAGAATCTGGAAACAATGGTAAAATATAGTTACTTAAAAATCAGTGTGGTGAAGGGAACAAAAACCATTTAAACTATTTTTTAGAATAATCCTCATCTCCTTCCGCGTATTTCTCAGCTTGATAATTTGATTGACCCATTTCATTCATCCGCTTTGAATGAGCCACCTTTGATGGCGGAATCTTCAGGGTTTCCGAGTTTCCCCCGCCTTGACCATTGGTTCCTGCACTACTGCTCGTTTCTCATTTTAATTCAACAGCTTGAGTTCAAGCCAAGTCGTTTCAAATAAAATGCTAAAACATAAATTATCAATTAAAAAATAAAAAGCCTGTCAAAAATAATTATAATACAAACTCTGTTACACTTATTTGTTATCACCCTGATTTTCTTGGGTCGTACTCCAGGTGAAAGCGACAGCATTTTCAACTCATTCGACAATTAACTCCTGTTGGTCCTTTGAACACCTGGTTCCTCAATTCCGCTTTCAGTTACTTTTTTCTCTGAAAACGCTCATCAGTCGGAGCTTTTAGTTGATTCATTATATGAAAAAATGTGCGGGTTATAACAAGTCTTTAGTTTTTCTGTATTTTTTGACGCTGGGTCTTAACTCGGAGCTAACTATAGTGGCATCGGAAGTATCATTAAAGCCACACTGGTTCCAGCGGCAGAAGTAGCATAAGCGCCAAGGGTTGGGCTTCCAGACGGCGGACGTAGCATAAGCGCCAAGTGGTTGGGCTTTCAGACGGCGGAAGTAGCATAAGCGCCAAGTGGTTGGGCTTCCGCGCGGCGGAAGTAGCATAAGCGCCAAGTGGTTGGGCTTTTGGGCGGCGGAAGTCGCATAAGCGTCAAGTGGTTGGGCTTCCGGGCGGCGGAAGTAGCATAAGCGCCAAGTGGTTGGGCTTATAGGCGGCGGAAGTAGCATAAGCGCCAAGTGGTTGTGCTTTCGGGCGGCGGAAAAAGCATAAGCGCCATATCTTTTGGCTTCTAAGAAATGGAAGTAGTATTAATGCCACATGAGTGCCTGCCCGGCTTTGCAAGGATCTGTTAACTTCTATCGGTTAATGCATACTTCCTGAAAATTCGAATTTTTTGGTACGCTATATATTAGTGTCATTTTTGGAAGAGCGCTTGTTGTTGAGTTTGATGTTAACGGCAATTCCGCTGCTGGGGCCGTGGGGCTGAAGTATCATAAGGCCGTCGCAAGTAATGGCGGAAGTAACATTAGTACCCCGCCGTTCCATAGGATAAAATATTATTAAGCGATCGCTGGCACTGGCGGCTGAAATTTAATTAGTGCTTCGCTTTTCCTTACAGCCGAAATAGCATGAGGCCGTTGCTGGTACTGGCGGCGAAAGTAGCATTGGTGCCCAACTGATCCCTAGGTCGGAAGTGGCATTAGTGCCCCGCTGTTCCTTGGGGCTGAAGTAGCATTAGGCTATCGCTGGTACAGCCGGCGGAAGCAGCAATAGTGCCCCGCTGTTCCTTGGAGCCGAAGTAGCATGATGCCAACGCTGGTACTGGCGGCGGACGTAGCATGAGGGCAGCGCTGGTACTGGTGGCGGAAGTAGTATTAGTGCCCCGCTGCTCCTAGGTCGGATGTAGCATTAGTGATCCGCTATTCCTTAGAGCCGAAGTAGCATGATGCCAACGCTGGTACTGGCGGCGGAAGTAGCATGAGGCCAGCGCTGGTACTGGCGACGAAAGCAGCAATAGTGCTCCGCTGTTCCTTAGGTCGGAAGTGGCATTAGTGCTCCGCTGTTCCTTTGGTCGGAATTGGCATTAGTTCCCGCTGTTCCTTAGGTCGGAAGTGGCATTAGTGCCCCGCTGTTCATTGGGGCTGAGGTAGCATTCGGCCATTATGTAATTTAAAAAAAATAATACCTTTTTTGATTAATCGCGAGAGCAACTAGCTCCCCATTGAAATTTTACAATCTAATCACCTTTTTTTAACCGGAACTGAAATGAGATGATTTGATGGAAATTCTACCAGACAAAGCAGCACTGCGAACTGAAATTGACAATAAGAGTGAAAAATGTAAGTCGAAACCATATCAAATTGCAGTAAAAAACTACTACTGCTTTTTCCAAATTAGAATTAAGTAAATTAACCAACTAAAAATTAGTTAAAGATTAAAGTAAGTCCATCATTCTCCTTTGAACTACTTAAATGCTTGCGACTTCACCTGACAGGAAAATCAATGCCTGCACTGCACACTCCACCACTTTCCTCAACGCTCAAGCCACGAACAAACGCAAAAAGCTCAAAGTCAAAGCACCCAGCGCAACGCAAACAATGCTAAATATGAGAAAACAAAGAGAAATAAATATGAGGAATCCATCATCTTATTTGGCCAAATTTTGTTTGATGGTTGAAATTTTGCTTCGAGTTTTCATGAAAATCACTAAAATAAGATAAAATGATTTAAAATATGCAAATGAAGTAATATATGTTTTCTCTTCTTTTTCTTCCAAGTAAATTGTAAACGTCCAACTATCACGAGTAAAGAAAACCTGAATTTGAGTTTAGAGCACAAACAGCCAAATTATTTTAATGCATAATTTTCAAATTCCATAATTTTAGAAATTAAAAATCTATCTGGTGGAAGAAACAGAAACTATTTTTTCAGAATAATCCTCCTTTCCTTCCACGTACTCCTCAGCTTGATAATTTGCTTAACACATTTCATTGATCCACTTCGAAATAGCTACCAAGCGGAAATCTTCGTAACAACATGAGTTTTCCCGCCTTGACCATTGGTTCCTGCAATACTGCTCGTTTCTCATTTTACTCCAGGCTTCCTGGCAGCGAAAATAGCATAAGTGCTAAGTCGTTGGGCTTCCAGACAGCGGGAGTAGCATAAGCACTACGTTGTTGGTCCTTCTGGCAGCGAAAGTAGCATAAGGCCATCCCTGGTCCGCCTGGCTGCTGGAGTGGCTTTAAAACCACACAGGAAGTGGCTGCGAAGTAGCATAAGGCCATCGCTGGTCATCCTTGCTGCGGGAGTGACACCTAAAACAGGCTGGAACTGGCGGTGGAAGTAGCATAAGGCCATCCCTGGTCCTCCTGGCTGCAGGAGTGGCATCAAAACCAGACTGGGACTGGCGGTGGAAGTAGCATAAGGCCATCCCTGGTCCTCCTGGCTGCAGGAGTGGCATCAAAACCAGACTGGGGCTGGCGGCGGAAGTAGCATAAGGCCATCGCTGGTCCTCCTGGCTGCAGGAGTGGCATCAAAACCAGACTGGGACTGGGGGCGGAAGTAGCATAAGGCCATCGCTGGTCCTCCTGGCTGCAGGAGTGGCATTAAAACCAGACTGGGACTGGCGGCTTGAATTTTAGTACTACGTTTGTCCTCTCGGCTGAGGAAGTGAGGTCCTCCGATTTCAAAACCATTTTTAAAGGAGGTTCCTTCGGCATTGATTTCTGCGCCTCTGCTAGCGTCTAATTTTACTTCAACAGTTTGACTTGGCTGATTGAAATTGGATCCGGGGAAAAAAAACAAGTCTGAGTTTTCAAGATAACGAATGATTTTTTTCAGTGAAATAAATAATCTCGTCACTTTAACGGGATATACCCATTAAGATTAACATTCTTATGAACAACGAATTTCAGTGAAAATGGTGTTAGTGAATGGTGAACATAATTAGTGTTGTCAAACTTCTGAAAGTTAATAAAGTATAATTACATTACATTTGATATCAATTAAAAACTACCGATCATAAATAGATAGTAGTGCCTTATCTATTTCTTTAAGCCAAGTCACATACAATTCCTTTCCAACTTGTTCTGACTTCGACTTTGACTTTCCAATTTATTAGTTATATTTTAATAGTAGCATATTTCATATACTACGTACATGTATGAATGTAACTGACACATCAGTTTTCTCCTTGTTACTTTTCCCAACCACAAGTATTTTTTGTATGAATTGTCGTATCCAATTCCCTAAACTCGAGACACCACTTTCCAAAAATTTAAATAAAACTGCACACATTTCCAAGTTGAACAAATAATACCTGTTGCCAGCCCAATACCACAAAATGCAAATATCACTTGAATATTTCCCGTCATTTTTGGTTTCGTTGGAGGCAAATTATCATTACCCGAATTCAAATCTGTTCGATTTATAAGCCTACTCCACCATTCCATAATTCCAGACGAAGAAATCATCGAAATTCTATCCGTCAATCCAATTGGTATAACACCTTGATAAATAAAAATCAGATATGTTTTCGTATAGCCAGTTATACCGACATCAGAATGCTTCCCTAAATTCCTAAGCATTCGGGATGTAGAATGTGCTATATAACTTGGAAGCATCCAAGCTGATTTACTACAATTGCTCAAGTCAGTTTTAATCAGCTTGTTTTGA
Organism: Entomobrya nivalis; assembly: GCA_034695485.1. Taxonomy (NCBI): domain Eukaryota; kingdom Metazoa; phylum Arthropoda; class Collembola; order Entomobryomorpha; family Entomobryidae; genus Entomobrya; species Entomobrya nivalis. The sequence continues at coordinate 8,391 of JAQFZH010005161.1, forward strand.
TTTCGCCAAAATCGTGTTTCCAACATTAAACCTTCTTTAATAACTTTATGCTTTAAAAGGCCAATTTGCACTAGTGGATCCAAAATCTCTACCGGTTCATAAAACGATATATTTATCTGTGGATGTACACGAGTGGTTTTCAGCTCGGAACTAATTTCCCACCATTTTAAATTTGCTCTTTTGCCAAATATATACCAAGTCTCTGTTTGGCCGAATATATACCACTTTCGAAATGACAAACCTATTTCGTTACCATCATAATTTGTAAATTGTGATACTCCCATAAATTTATTCGTTAATTTGTAGTCAAAATACAGAACTCTACTGTACAAGCTAAAGTTGTCTTCACGAAGTTCATTCATTACTCCATAAGGAACTTGTTGCCTTGGTGTAACGACTTTGTAAACATTCTCACTTTTAAAACCATTGCTTATTACTGTACCTGCTAAAAGTATACCACAAATAAGGTATCGCAACCGCTTTAAATCTGCCAAACTGCTCGAAAATGGATCCCCTTGCTCCAGTAAAATTTTGATTACACTAATCGTTCCCGACACGCCGATAGCCCTCCATTTCCTGCCTGTCATAAATTTGATACTCGTAGTTAAAACGGCTATAGCACTTATCAAAGCTGCCCAAACCTCTATATCAAAAATGGCAAAAAACTCCAGAAAAGGAAATGGTTGCAAGCCTCTAGAACCACAGCTGACAAAATGAAGACTGGCAAATTTATTCTCGATTCGCACGTCTCCATATTCAGACTCGTTAGTTATTTCCCTAATAATAGCATTTCCTTCTAAATACCTTCCAAAATAATTGTAAGCATCGGCGTCTAAATATTCAGGTTTATTTGAAGATATATTCCCTAAAAGTTATGCAAACACCGATGCGTAAGCAAATCCGAGAATCTGAATACTGTCAGTATATTTAAGTTTCATTCTTGGATAATTTAGTAAAGGAAATATAATTGCTATGGTTTCCTTATTCAGGAAATATGAAATTTGGCCCTCTAAGGTGAACAGGGTGTCAGCTTCTATTTCTATATTACCCCAATAGGCAACTAGTTTACGATTTTTAGATCCAATCTCAATATTTGCAATTGAAAGGCTATTAAGGTTTAAAGATTTTACAGCAAACAAATTTTTGCCTACGACACATGGAAATATAATATATAAGGTTGATATACTACAACTACTTCTACGTGTTTTCGTTAAGTCATAGTTACACACAACATGGCCAGTAATCTGAACATCAGAAATAACATCATAGTCGGATGAATGAAACACAATGTTATTTCTTGTGATCCAAGCTGCTAATGGAACTACTTCGTAGTCATTCTCACTCCTTTTAAAATCAATTAGAATATTTATATTCGGTCTTAAAATCGGTACATAGTCGAGTCCCCACTTGAATACTCTGTGAAATATTTTGGTGTATTTCCCAAGTCGAAAAATGTTTTCCGGCATGAACAACTCAATTTGTACTTGGCACTGCCAAGGCTTGGACGCCATCGAAAATATTAGTTGATCCAGCGTTACGCAATAGAAGGAGTTGGAATGGGCTAGTGTAATTGGTGTAAAATATTTTGATACTTCACAATTAATTGTCACTCGATCTAAGCTTTGACCTCGTTTTTTACTGATAGGGATGCTTATATTAGGTTGCGGCACAAGTTTCTTTGGAATCCAAATCAAGTCCATTTCAGCTTGCCATTTGTGAGAAAATTTTCGGTACAAATAAGCCAATACGAATTTTCTAAGAATTACGGTTATCGGTTGGATTGGTTTTAGGTTTATTCCTGCAAAGTTATTTAAGACGATTAGACATTTTTCTTGTGAAAATCTTTCGAGAATTGGATAAAAGTTGTCCAGATTAATTTGTTCATTAGGAAATATTTTTGCTGATTTGGCTTCGTTTGCTAAGATTTTTAGAGCGTGTTGGGTAAACCTTGAAGCTTGTGCTGGCTTGTAGAGAAAAGAGGCTGTTTGTGGCGAGGATTCAAGCAACTCAGATTCCAATTTTACAGTTTTGGTCTGTGTAAATGTACTTGATATTCCATTCCCACCCTGAGATAAAAACGTAGTGATGGGTCTAACTCGAAGAATAATGAACGATACTAAATAAATGAGCTTCATGTCGTGAGTTGGGTTTGAATAAGTTAGAACTCTTTAGTAACAAAACCTTAAAATGTAGCAATGTAGAAAATTTTAAAAGTCCGCTAAATTATAAATTTATTAACGACTTATTGTTAGTAGTGTGTGTACTTATTCACATTCCTTCTCTTAAAACTTCCTTTATGATATCTCAGATATTTCGTACTCAAATAAGTTTTACTAAAGTAACACAAACGCTGAAAACGTAAAAATATATTAAAGTCCTTCATAACCAAACCACTTATGTTAAAATTGTTTAAAAAAGGTAAAATCTGATTTTCCCTAACGTTTATTTTTATATAGCTGCTCGCTCTAATTCTCAAAAATTGGGATTTATAAAGGACCATATTCCATTTACAAGGGGTCTGGGCCATATGGCCGTCAGTTATGAGTCACATATCAATCGAAAGCT
>JAQFZH010005162.1:0-10955 GCA_034695485.1 Entomobrya nivalis
ATACATATTCCAGGTCTATAGATGTTCATTTCATAACTAAACGCAGCACATATATTTTCAATTGATTGCTAGCTTCCCATCTATCCGGTTATTACATCAACAATTTTCGTTAAAAATTTAAGAACCATACAACCTCTAATCTTCAAAAAACACATCACAACATTTAATTTAATTCAAGAACTTAAGCTTGCAAACCAAATGAGAAACACCTGGTAATAAATTTAACCTAAATCTACGTGGATTAGTTTTATAGGTACATTTCTCTAAGTTACCATGCAAGGTTACCACAATTGTTTAAATGTCAACTTATCATTAAAACTACAAATTGTAGAAAATTATTTGAGAAATTGGGATTCCACTTTATTGACGTTTCACTGAAATCAGTGTGTATTGTTAATTGATTTCATGCTTATTTCTACTTCTACCATTGGTTAAAAAATTAGTTTGATACATCGCTTTAAGGAAAAGTTCGTAGTTCGTATTTGGCAAACACATTACCATACACGCTACCCGAAATATACCAAACGAATATGGTATGGTATAAAGGATTTTGGGATATTCAAAGATACGTACAAACATAAAGTGAGAAAAGGTTGCCAATATGACTCCACAAAATCTGACAATATTTTATGTGTAATGTAGTTTTGAACTTCCATATTATTATATTTAACATCAGGTTGTGCGTGGTTTTCCGTCTGTTGAATAAGTTTTTCAACTTCGCCTTTTTTAACGTACTTGTTTTATTAAATTAGTTACCGACAAACCTTGTTCGTCTTATTTAGTATGAAGAGATATAAAACTTAATTACGTGGTTTTGTTAATTTGTGATACAAGTCTGCGGCACACATAACTTGGATTACCCGTAAGGTGAAAATAATACATTGTTCCGGAAAGCCAACATGCCACGAAAATACGTAAAGTATTTTAATAATATTACAATAATGAGGTCGTTGTTTTCCCAACTATGACCCTAGAATTCTATCGTTTCAGTTTAATTTGACATAAATTTTACATGAAAATAAAATATTTAAAATAACTGGTATACATAGTTTTACACGAGACACAATAATAGAATCGACTGCATCTTAGCATATCTTCAACTTAATCGATTATATAGAGAAGATTTTTAGTTGAACTTTAATTTTCGTCGAATTGTATATCAACGACTGCTACATTGTTGAATGTTTTAGTCGGCCTTTGGCGGATGACCAAGCAAATTGTTGATCTTTTTTGTCGACCAGAAACAAATATACATGTTTTCATTATTGTCATCACTGGCATTTGATAAACGTACTGAATATGTCTTTCGTTGGTTGTGTTGGTACGGATGGTAATATGGGGTTGCATTTAGTTAGGTTAGGTTTAGTACGGATGGAAGTTTTGGGGTGCTCATTGAAATTTGGTTAGGCTTTGTACTGATGGGAGTGATAGGTTGAGTTCAGTTAGATTAAGTTCGGTTTAGTACGGATGAGGTTGTTGGGTTGTGTTTAGTTAGGTTATGTACAATTAGGCTTAAGACTAACGAAAAACGAAAGTCGTCGATTTTCGCCTAAGATCAGCTAGTAAAAGTCTACAAAAGGATTGTCGACAAAATTAATTTCGTCTAAAAATCTTCTGCTAAACCAATTTCTTCAACAGAATTCAGACAGTGATTTTAGGCCATCCAACAAAATTGCAGAAATAAAATTCTTCTAATATGGCTATGCACTAATTAGGAACCTAAAAAAAGTGCCGCTCGCAAGTCAGCAAATGAAGAATCAATTCTGAATACATTTTACTCGTAGATTACGAATCTGGAATTACTTTTGTGTAAAATCAACAAATAAATTTTCTATACGCATTTTTAATTCTTCTTCTGAATGCACATTTAACTCTGGGCGCCATCTAGCTCACTTAAGCAGTAAATATGCGTCACAAGTGAGCATTATAGAACAAACAGATACAAACGGGGAGTTTCTGAGGAATAGACCAACCAATACAGGCCTAGAAATACCTTTTTTGCAAACCGGCCTTATAACGTACACAACTAAAAATCGACCTAGTAAATTTGTTTGTAAATTTTACACAAAACTGATTTCAATCTACGAGTAAAAGCGTGACGTTTTTAGGTTCTGTGTAAGACCGAGTCGACTCTATTATACCGACCCATTTTACACATGCTAAAGTTTGTCTTTAAAATTTCTACATGGTGGGATTTGCATGCAATAATGATTTACTGTAATCAATATATTCATACCGTACTGTGCAAGAATACAATATTACCCATATTTCAATATTCAACAATTAATTATAAATAAATAAATTATCATAAGGCATACATACTTATACAGTATCAAACAAGAGTTTTTGGATCAGGAAATGTTTGACTTATATCTTATCATGTCAAATTGAAGGTTGACGAGTTATCAGAAACCCACAGACAAGTTAAACTACTTCTTTGAGTTATTGCGCATTAAAGAAACTAAAGTTTGAACACGTGTCAATTCAATTAAAACTTTATCCGACAGTTCGGTTATTTTGTGTTGCAATATTTCATGGAGCCAAAAAAATCGATCAATCAATCGAAATGACAATGTTACATAATCGAACACTGCTGACTTCGAAGTTTATTTGACGGTATTGTTTGTTTGTTGTGCAATTTGCAAGGCCAATCTTATCAGTGCGTCTGAAAATGCACATTATCAAGAGTTTTTGGAATGAGTGATGCAATAAATCCCTAACTATCATATTTAGATGTTATTGGCTGAAATCAACCTTTAAGTAATTATTTAGATTACGAAGTGACAGACTGGAAAAATAATATGCCGTCAATCAACATTTTTACAATGAAAAAAAATCCAATTTCAAGCAATCAAGCATGTCTTTATGGATACATTTCGCACTATATAAGCGTAAAAACAGGTAATTTTTAGCCAGTCGGTAATCGTATTGTTTTGACAACACATCAAACCTTAGGATTTTCCAGTTTTAACTTGCATTTACAATGAATAAATATTCGTTAATAAGTTATACTGTCGCCTTGGCGACTTTGTTGGGCCCAATCTTTGCACTCTCCATACCCGCGAACTTTGCAGGTAGTACGTTATTACGTGTATTTCTGCACATCAAAATAACTTTATATGAAATATTATATTACGTAAAAATATATATTTAGGTGGCAACATAAACCAGCTAACATTGATTGGTAGTGTCGAAGGGAAATTTTACTTTGCTGAGGAAAACGAACAATTGGTAACAGTTTTAAATATCATCATTTTATAAAATAGGCAATCGTAATTTATTTGGTCTTGTTTATAGTCTTGGGAGGACGCAAAAGTGTATTGTGAATCGAATGGCATGCATTTAGCGAGTATTACATCTATTGCGCAGTCGACACTTCTAAAGAGTGCATTTGACAGTATAATATTTACTGGATGTAGGTCCATAATAAAATGTAAAACTAATAGATTCTTAACCACTTAAAAATATATAAAAAGATATTTGAAACCATTTAGGGCATTGGACTGGAGCACGAGATTACGGGACACCATTACAATTTATTTGGGATCAAAACGCAGAGGTTCTTAATCCTACCGTAATAAGTCCCTTTAGGGGAGATGGCCCTAGGCTTTGTGTCAACTTTAACCCAGACGATTCGACCTTTCGTAATGCCTTGTGTGTAAATAAAAACAAACCTCTTTGTGAGCTGGCGGCTTGAAAATACACAGTTAAATTTTATAAAATTGTTTTGCCACTTGTTTGAGACAAATGGTTATAAATGTACAGTAATTTGGTTTTATTTGTCAAAATGAAACTATTAATAAATTTATTAATAAATAATATTATCAAGTAACACGTTGAGGTTGCATTTAATGACATTGGCGTACCAAGATATTGGAATAGAAACAAAACCGACATGAAATAAATTAATTGTTGGTATGAGAAAGCCTCTACATATCAATAGACACCTTCCTTCGATACATAACGGGACATGGATTACAATTGCATACTTTTTATCGACCCTATGTTTTCTTGTATTTGGAAGCAAATGATGTTGCATTAAAGGGAAGACTTTTGACATAAGAAGAAAACGAACATATATCCTAATCTAATAAGAATGTCCAATTCCCGCTGTATGTGTAGTACTTATCTGCCAACTTTAATTATGTGCCAACCCTTTCGGTAGCAAATTAACTCATGTTATGTTACAAGATTTTATAATGTCGAATGGGAATCTCAAAAAATAGCACATTCAAGAGATAAAAGGATTTCACGGCTATTAGGCTTCTATTTATGAGGCTTAGTTTTCGTCTATTTTCTTTGGTTTAAACTGCAATTCTTAAATAATTATTCCGTAAAGTGAAAAAGATCAATGCCATTACACTTATATAAGTATAAAAATCTAGACGTATTTTTATAATTGCTTAAAACTAAATAAATAAAGTAAAAATAGCATCAAACAGATTCAGTTTAAAGTTTTTTTTGACGAAACGAATATCAAGATTAGAATGCCCACCTGAAAACACGACCCAAAAGCAATCTAACAACTATTTTTAGTCAGTATGTTTTGGGTTTTGATAAATCCTAATTAAAGTGAATATATTTTCTTTAGCGAAGCAAATAACTTGAATGAAGAGCGTACTAATTTAAGGTGCATTTCAATACTTTTTTTTATAAAAATAGAATACTTCAGCATTCTGAGTTAAGTTTATTTTAAGGAGTCACAATTAGTGCTACCATAACGTAATATTTTTAAAGGTACATGGATATTTTTAAAATGACCTGAAGATATTCTACATGTGGCACGAGCTTTTTTTTCCAAAAGTTTTTCTTATTAAAAATTACATTAAGGTGGTTTGAAAGCAATTTCTTAAAACCATCATTTAATGTGTTTACCCCAATTTTATACCATTACTTTTGCAGTTGTACAATCAAAAATGCATGTATGCGATTCTACAAAAACATATTTTTGGCATAAACTCTAACTTTTTTAAAAAGAATGTTAAAATGTATTAGAAACATGTAAACTAAATTGAAATAGATATTTTATCGTAATTTTGTATTAGAATCAAGCTTATTGAAATTAAAAGCAATACAGCTTTAATATTTGTAATCGAAAAAGTTTAAATATTTTATTTCCTGACTTCCTTATTTTATAAAATATAAATCAAATACACGTGCGGGTTTCTTAAGAGGTTGTATTAAACAAATTAGTGTTATAAGGCAGCATTTGCACACTTCTTTTAATGCCGCAAAGTTATTATTAAAGTCGGCTTTGTAGAATACAGTTACTTTAAAGACACAAAACCACAAAACAAACAAGGGAAAACTTCAACATGGTGAAATATACTCCGTAATTTTTAAACCATAGTTCAAAAATATTGATTTTAAAATTTCTTCGTACATATTAGTGGGATAGGATTTGATAGTTTTGAGTAAAATGGGTATGACATTTAGATATAATAAATTTTAATCATACAGATTAGTTTAATTCAAAATACAGAAACGTTTTCAAATCCTCAAAAGGTCTGTAGATAATTGCCATCTATATCAAAAATAAATTCGAAATCATTCAGTTATTTTGTCCCATGACGATGTCAGCAATCCAACAACGTGCATTTGTTATCCAACAAGTCACGTTTTCCTTCATGCCATCCCTCCCACTGTTTTTAAACACAAAATCCCAAAAGTTCGAATGCTCCACTCTAAAGTCTTCGTTGGGATGTTTTGTCATCGGTATACTGCTAAACCTCATGATATCAGCTGGGGACACCTAAGTACATTTTACTAAGCCATTTTTTAGTAAAACCTAGAGAAAACTACAATCTCGGGTTTATTGGGTTACACATACTGAGCGCGTTTGTGTCGGGTGTCCCAGTTGTATATGCAGGAATTGTATATAAATACAGAGAAACATTTTCAGGAATCAACGCCCTACTTATACATTCAAAAATTTCAACATGCAAGGATCGGAAACGTAAGTTTTGAAATTTAGATTGACCTAAACATTTTAGATGAAGTTTAACTTTTTTAAACAGAAACAAGGAAGCTGAAAGAGACCCCAGGATTAATGGACCTTTCACTACTTGGAGTCTCGATAATTGCTGCGCCACTTGCAGTTGTGGTCTATCTTGCTTCGCTTTACTTCTGCTTTGATCCTTACTACTTTATACTAGGCGATATATTGAAAGATTCATATTTTCAAAATTCATCTCAAACGGTGAACATTGTGTGTCTAATCATACGAGCACTACTGACGCTAGCTGCTTTCGAATGCTCGAGAACACTCTCGTTTACCGGAATGGTTATATTATCAATATTGGAAAAGTTGTATTCTGAAATAACTGCTATGTCGCGATATACCAACGATGATTTAGAAACATTGACAACTAATTTAACCAGCTTTTGTTCTCTACGCTTAATTTCTTTGTGTATTCAATCATTGTTTCAAATAATGATTTCACTAACCCTCACACTAACATTTTGGACGTTAGTATGTCTGGCTTGGGTTTTAATCAAAGGTTACCTAGATATACCATTTATGATGTATTTTATTCTTGTGTGCACTTTTTGTACTGGTTTATTTGCTATTCTTGCAACGCTAACGATTTTATCGTTGCTTTCCGCACGATCTCAATATTTGACCTGGAAGTTAGTTTATACCCCAAAGATGCTAAGAGCGACTTGCATTACAATGTCAACAAGAGGAAACTTGTTGGTTTTGAAAAAGAAGACAATGGCTTTAATGCCAATCAGAATTTATTATTATCCATTCTTAGCAATTGATGAACAGTTCTGCAAGGATACAGCCAGAAATCTTTTTGCAGAAATTTTTGATGCGATTTTAATATTTTAAGGTTCTTAAATATTTAAAATGCCAATTATGTACAATATTAAATTGAAATGAAGTCATAAAACATTGGTTATTTTTATAAGCTCTTGGTACTTTAATATGAATTTTTCATGGTTTAGCTTAGCTAAAATAGAATGTGGTAGCACTTACCATAAGTCTAAACACCTAAGTTTAAAATAATTCATATTGAAGGACATTCCATAAATAGATGTGTGAACTTAAATTTAAGAAATATATTTGTTGGCATTTAAGATGGTTTACTTAATACAATATTTTATTGCAAAACCTTGTAATTATCGCCCATTTTCTTACTAATTCAATTTTCTCTCAACTGTTTCTGAAGTTCGACTTTGTAGCTACTACTACTTTGCTATTCCAAATAGTTAGTTTAGCCCTACTTCCAATATCGCATAAATGCATGCTATGTTAATGACATGTTAGTAAGACTTTGTATTATGTAAAAATCAATACTATTTTGTATTGGATTTCTCAAATTTATGTCCAGGCAAAAAAATGAATAATTTAGAGTCAAGTAGAGAAAAAACTCATACCAAATCATGATTTCGAGTCTTATCCAAAGAGCACCCTAAAACAAGAGCAATAATCGATGCTTTCAGAAGCGTATGTGTTTTGTTTATTTACAAACAAATTTCACATGCAATGTTCTCAAAAACCCCGAAATAAACACTTTGTGCTGTAATTATTGCGTACTGATTCATAAAATCTAACCCAGCATTACGTCAAGCACGTGCAAAAATATCCAATAAAATTTTAGAATTGTACGTACATAGTTAAATAATATGTTTCTAGAAAACCTTCCAGTACACGTCGTATCATGTAAAGTTTCATTCAACAACCTAATATTTACACAAAATAAATGGTACTTTTTACAATATTTTTTTTCCTATTTTTTAAAAGTTCATTTCTTTACAAATTTTAAAGTCTGTAAGTCCAGCGATTTTCAATACACCTCACGTATTTCGAAATAAAAGTGCTTTTCTGATAGAACTCGACGAGTAGATCATGAATATATGGTATTTTACCTGGTAAATCGATATGGCCTCTAATAACTGGGGAAAACGTCTACAACCGTTTTTTTCTGTAACTCCAAAAGTAATTGCTGTAAAAACTTTCCGGTGGCCTTAAAAGATGCAGCTTTAGCATATCTAGGTGGTTACAGACAGTTGAAGGCCTTAAATATGTCTAAGGTATGGCGATTTAAAGCCAAAAATTTGAAATTGTGCAAAAATGTTGTAAAAAGTGTGCTATTCATGGTTATGTATATTCGGTACATCATATAACATCAAATTAAGCACTATCAAAAATACTTTTTTACAACAAAAAGATTTTAATTTTTGGCTTTAAATCGCCATACCTTGGACATTTTTCAGGCTTGCACCTTCGAATGTCTGTGACCACCTATTGTTAATAGTCTATACAAACATGCATGAACTTGAGGCAAGAGTCCTTTCGACTCTTTTTATTATGTTATGCATTCGTTTTAAAGACCGTCCAGTATCAAAAGCGTGATGAATAGTTTTGTTTTGACAACTTACTTAGCTATAAGATTTTTATTTTTATTTTTCCATTAATTCTGGTGAAAACCTTATTGGACAAAAATTATGGGTTCAAGACAAAATATTTATATTATAACCCAGAAACCGGGATGCTAAAAATAAAGTAAATAATGATAAATCCAAAAATCAAATATTGATTATCTTATTTACACCTGGCTATTAAAACATTTATCATGAATCTTATCTACGAAATTATTTACGAATTTGTTCAGTAACCGTTCAGTTGTTACTACTAATTCGTGTTTTATAAAATACGTTTATGTTGAATTTTGTGGTTCGTTTCTCTTTGTTGTTTTTGCTTCTAATACTTTCAGTAGATCGGCAAACGATGGGCGTCGATCTGCCACAGAATTCCAGCAATTAATCATAACTTGGTACCTTTATATCAATTAAAAAGACAATAAATTACTATTCATAAATAAAAAGTTCGGAAATTTTAAGTATCTCAAACTCATATTGCCTTACATATCCTTTTCGTTATACTTGGGTTCAGATGGTCGTAGCCCTTGCTCCAACATAAACGAAAAATTCACATCCCATGACAATCCCTGGTAAGGCGTCTCTCCCAAGGTGTACATTTCCCACAGCGTAATCCCAAACGCCCAAACATCACTTTTCTCCGAGAACTGCATAAATCTCAGGGATTCCGGCGCCATCCATTTCCAAGGTAACGGCTCTCGTCCACTTTTCACATAGTCTGTATAATTGTACATTCTTCGAGATAAGCCAAAGTCACAAATTTTCGCTTGCTTGCGTAAATTTATTAAAACATTCCTTGTTGCTAGATCCGCATGAACCACAAACTTTTCAGCCAAGTATGCCATCCCGCTACATATTTCGTTAGACCAGCGAAATAAATCCTCTGAAAGTTCACAGTCAAGAATAATTTTATCCCCGTCTTTTCGAAAATTCGCATACTTATATTGTATTGCTGAGGTGTCCATATCCTCAGATTCTTTAGGTTCGACAAGTGGATTTCTTGTTGGGACTTCAATTCCTCTCAAGAATTTTTGCAGTGAACCCAAATGGCAAAGTTCCAAGAAAATGAGCATTTTACCTCGTTTCAAGTTTGACGTATTGGCACCAATCAATTCAGTAATATTTGCATGTTTTCCTATATAAGCTAGTAGCTTAACCTCTGACAATAATCCTTTCAAAGCGGATACATGTTGGGTTAGTGGGTTTGTGGTTTTTATGGCAACGCTTATTGATTCGCCTCCCTCCAACTTAACTTTTCCGCGTAAAACTTGTCCGAATTCCCCTGCTCCCAAAATTGAATCATCGTCAAAAGAATACTGGCCTTCCTCAATTTCATATTTTTCCACGTCGTATGGAGCACTACTCGAATTTTCACTTTGTGTCGCATCCTCTGAATCATCACCCAGAAAAAACTGGTCAAGTTCGTCTTTCGACAGATGTTCATTCCTATTACGATGTTTTATAAAACAAATTGTTATTGATATAGCAATTACACAAAGAGCTACTGAAACGGTTATAAATAAATTTATATTCATATTTCCGGTGCTTGACAATCGATCGTGCTTTAACGGAACCTGGGATGCTTTCAGGGCTTCTGATCTCTTGTCCAGTAAAGTTATTTTTGGGCCATTAGAAATACCCTGAGATTTTTCCACTTTCCACCATCCAAAACTTGGTAGTTTACCATTAGTAGAATGACGATCCAAGGCTTGGAGATAAATGACAATATTCTTTTGCAAAGATGCCCAGTCATTTAAAAGTTTACAGTATCGAACAAAATTCTGCAATGCCCACGGAGAATTCTCAGGGTTTTCCCCTTTCGGGTATTCCCATAAAGCGAAAGCAAGTTCAGTGTTGAGGTTTCCACTCTGGTTCACCAATCGTCGACATTGTTCAAGAAGTACTATTCTCTGTTCAAACATTCTTTTTGCGCCAAGTTTTATAGTTTCTTGATCTTCTTCGAAATGAAAAACGAAAGTACTATTTTCTCCATTTCTTAGAATTTCCAATAACTCGTTTTGAGTTGTAGTCCCTATTCGACTGAATAATCTGCATATCGAAAGGCTAAATGAATAGCTAAGCTTTAGATTATCGTATTTGGCATATGTTTTCCTAAATTCTGTAATAGTTTTGGTATTTCTCAAAGCAAATGGGAAAAGAACATTTAAATTAGGTAAAGACGTGATATTTTTAGGAACCTCCATTATCTCAGCATAACTAATATTAAGGGTAATCATCAAAAAAACCTCATCTTTTAGTACGGTTTCGTTAGAAGCGTGCTCTAATGCAGTATCGTCAAATAACAGAATATTACGATACTCATTCGCAAAAAATTTCTCTTTGGTTTTGTAACCAAATTTCTTCCCTAAATCGTCTTTTCGAAATATTAATCCAGTCGCGTTACAATGAAAATTAATTTCACTTTTGAGCCATGAAAAGTTCGCAAAATTCTCTAATAAATCAAGTTGTTCAGCTGAAGCAGATTTTCGCTCAAATAAAGTAAACACGAAAACAATGGAGATATTTTTTGAACTTTATTTGCTAATAACCAAAAATAATATTTGACC
>JAQFZH010005163.1:0-10953 GCA_034695485.1 Entomobrya nivalis
AAAATTTGGATTAATGAAACCTGTGGCCCCGGTCTTATTTGGAATCCAAAGGGTTCTGATGGAAAACCACATGTATGAACGGTTTTCATCAAAGCAGGCATTTAGCTAGGATATTAGGAGCACGCGCCCCGGAATCCAGGCTACAGCAAGCAGTTGAGCATGAAACGCTCATATGCATACATGCTCTGCTACAAGCTAGCATCGCGCAGTAGCCTGGATTCTGGGGCGCTTGCTCCTAATATCCTAGCCAAATGCCTGCCTTGGTTTTCATTAAGTATAATTATTTATCAGCATCATTTGACGTCTGTCTATTTTAAAATATATATGTGTTACAAAGATCCACGGAGGAAATTGTGGAGATCCAAAGAACCTTGACGAAGATACTTTGGAAAGATACCGAAACGACCGTAGATGTCTTCAATGCTACTGGGAAGAGATTGGGGAGTGCTCATCACAGTACTATTACCAACAACCCGACCTGATTTATCCACATCGACAAGAGTTGTCTTGTGATGCCGGACTCGTCTTTGTTGCAGCCAAGGAAACTTGTCTCAGATGTCAAGATGTCCCAAAGGAAGGTGGAGGAAAATGTTGTTAAACGTTTCGTTCATTTCCAATTCATTTTATCAAATTTCCATAATGATTAGTGTAATTATATCAGAATTAGCTTAGTTGTTGAGTTATACTATCATGTTGATTTATTATTTATTTAGAAGATTCAATTGGCTTTAATAAAGAGTTATAAATTTGAAAATTATTAACCGAACACTTATAATATGTGCATTATTCAGCATAAATTCGAACGAGAATTTTTTTAAATTCATGTTAATATTTTATCCAATTACCTATTTTGTGTCTTGGCCTTATGTCAGTGGTTCAATCATTTTAATTCGCATATTCATTTTATTAGTTTGGTTTAAAGTGGTGTAAAATCTGGGTAATCCCACACTTTTATGTTGCTTAGCTATAACTGAATGAAAAATAGGAAACTATTTTGAGCTTCAGTATAATTTTTGTATTGGTTATATTATAGACTTTTTTAAGGCATAATAATACGATTGTTAGTCAACTCGCTTCACTTGGGCAAGATTTTGGTAAATGCTACACATAATATGATTTATACGAGTTGATGTTATACTAATTATTAAAAGACTTGATCTCATGTAAAATTTTCCCATTGGCTGTTTGTCAAATTTAAAATTAAATTTGTTGCATAATGTATTAATATGCATAAACCGCTAATGAATATATAGCTTATTTTTCAAACCATCTAACCATTCCATCAAAAAAAAAATTCAATGTATGATTTGATTCCTCACTCATCAAAACGTAATCTATTCATCAATTATGTCAAATGATTTCAATATAAGTTCTATATATTTTAAGCTAATTTGCTTGTTTGCTTTCTTGTGATATTAAAACAAAATTGCATATCGTTTCCATATAACACGGATGTACTTTATGTATGGGATAGCTTTTCTTTAAAATTAACATCCAATTAATTTGTACGACAGTGGTAGTTTTAGTATATAAATGCTCTGTTCATTTGTAAAGGGCAAAAAAATAAATTTTGATCATTGTATTTACTGATGCCTGCTTACCTTGCTTATTCAAAGCAGGATGCACCATAAACAATATTTTAATTTATATAAGTTGTGTAAAATTAAACGGCTGGCTATCTCACATTCTGCATGTGGCTTGCGCAATATTCTGAAATGTTGACAAGGCCAACTCATAGTATTAATAAAATCACTAAAATACTCTTGCAGACATCCAACCGAGTGATATTTGTCAAGTGATGTGACCTTGAACTTTTAATATTTGATGATATACATGGTTACATATATGAATGAAAAAGTTTTCAGAGTATAAATGCATTTGCAGAGAAACTCACAAAAAAAACTTGTTAATAACTTATATCCATTGAACTGTGGTAAATGTAAATATTACCGCAATTTTATTTTTTAGCCTTTTAAATTTATAATGTTAAATAATTAACATTTAACATGCTGCAACTCCACCATCCACCAACAAATTGATTCCAGTTGCCATTGACGACAAAGGACTCAACAGAAATAAAATCCCGTTGACCGCTACATCCGCATCTACAACTGTGTCTTCTTTAAGAGGCTGTCGACTCATAAAATTACTGCTGTCATTTGCAGGTGGCAAGGTTTTCATAACTTTATGAAGCAATGGAGTGTCCACTACAGCTGGAGAATAGGAATTGCATCGAATTCCATAAGGACCCAGTCCCCTGGCAAGGCACTTTGTTAACATCAAAACTCCAGCTTTAGCCGCACAGTACACAGTGCTATTAGCTGTAGAAATGTGGGCTGCTATGGAAGTAATATTGACAATCGTTCCCTTAACTTTCCCAGCAATCATTTCCTTAGCAACGGCTTGAGAAACGGCAATAACTGATTTTAAATTAAGGTTCAACATTATGTCCGTCTTTTCTTCAGAGACTGTTAATATTTCGTGGGGTAGCATAGTTCCTGCATTGTTCACCAAATGATCTAATGGACCAAATGAGGCAATTTTCTGTTGAACATCGTTCCATTTTGTTACGTCCGAAATTTCGGCTGTGATACCGGGGAAATCTTTTTTCAGTTGGGTGACAAGCTCAGGGTTTCTCTCAAGTGTAAAAACTTGAGCACCGTCTTTGTGTAGTCGTGCTATTATTGCACGGCCAATGCCTTATAAAATAAGAATAAAATCCATTAATAATTTAAGTCAACTTAAGAAAAGATTTCTAATTAAAAATCGTACCTTGTCCTCCACCAGTAACCAGAACCCGTTTACCAGCAAACGAATATTGAAGAGATGGATTCGCACTCATTGTATTTGCAAGGCAATTTAACGCAATGTATTAAATCGAATTAAGATTTGTTAAGCTTGTAAAGTTCGCAGCAAGAGTAACAAATAACGAATGAATGTAAATCTACTATAGCATCTTCTGCTTTTGCACATTCATTGTGTGTCACCAAAGTACTTCAGAGAAGCCAATTGCGAGTTACATAACACCACATAACAACGCTTATGTAAAAATTGTTCATATTCATACATACATTAATAGGTGTAAAAAGTGTATTGGTGGATATCTGTGCGTATGTATTTTGCTGATAGTATTTCAGATTTTTTGCTTGTTAAAGATTACTCATTCCATATAGCATGACATTAATACACGAAACTAATATTTATAATATTTATTTTTTATGAACTCAATATGTCACTGTATTTTCATGTGAATATTTTTGAGATTGCAATAAAGTCGATTAAATTAAATATATTTCAAGCATAACTACATTTTTATTTAAGGAATTATGAACTCAGGCCACGAGAGAAGCGACTGTACAATGGAAAATGCCAAACGCTATATAAAATGCTGAATGAATTTTTCTAGGAAAAAAATTGTACTTACTTTATTTTGGTTTGAGTATGTATAAGTGTAAGATATATAAATTAGAGTAAAAAATTATAGCAGAAGAGGATATTTTTTTAATGTAGGTTGGTGTATATTTCCCATGCTACTGAAGATAAAGATATCATATTTCAGGTTAGCAGCATGAATAATCTGAAATTAAATTTTGTCAATATAACTTCAGTTGCTGCTCAAAATTCACCGAATTCACTTCAACAAAGGCATTTTTTACATCTAGGCACAGCGGTTGATTATCATGGTTTATGAATATTACATCGTAGTAGTTATACAAAAGTATAAAAATAAAATTAAATACTTTAATCGCTAACATGTATTGTAGGCTATATAATATTCTATATTTCTTCATAACAGCATTCTTATAAGTTATATTGGCATGTTGCAGCAAAACATGTATACATGTACATTGCAGATTGACAAACTGTCGGGAAGCACGAGGCAAATTGCTTTCAGACTTTACCAATGGATTTTGCTAAACTGACCTGGCATTTCATCCTCTGCATTTAAAATACAGTGCGGTAGTGGCTTGACCATTTCCCTGAATTGTTATGTTCCTGTAACAAATGTTTGAATCATTAAAAAATATAATGTTTTTTGAAAACATGTTTTATGTACTCGCATATAAAAGCATTTTTTAATGGTTCACCTCCAGCAAATTTAAGTTTTTCTTGATTGCCAAAAATGGGCTACAAGGCATATGAAATAAGTTTGGTACTAATAGCTCATTGTATTCAAGCCAGAAAAATTATATCTCATACATACAACTGACAACTTGAAAACAAGATTTCAAGCCAGCGCGCGCGATTTAAGTGAGTTACGATTTGATTAATCGATTTCAGAAGCAAACCAATGCTTTGTCTGCCATGCATGGTCCTTTATTCACATTTGAGATTTAATTTGTTATAAGTCTTAGAAATAAAATAAGTCAACAGGATATTTTTTTAGATTTGCCTATGACTGCTTGACTTTTTTGATAACTTCTGGCAGACATATATTACAGTATATTTTTAGTACATTAAATATTAATGCTGATTTCACCCGTGATATATTGGAAGTGTCTGGTTTGTTTATTCTAATTATCAAGTGTGTGGGTTTGTGGTTGGGTATACATAAATAATCTCCAAGAGTATAATATTTTAGATTAAGCTCGATCCATACTAATTAATTTTCCTGTCCGACTTGTTATAATTCGAAACGTAGACGGTCAACACATCACTTATTTACCACTACAAAGCGACGCTCGTTTGTGTTTTTGTGAGCTATTGTAGCTACAACAACGCCAACGTACTATACACAAATAAGTTGGCTAGCCAATGTTTGCGTTTGAATGTCAGTATTTTTCTGCAAAATTATTATGTATATTGAAATATTACTTAGCTTTTTGGTCGGTCTATGCACGGTTCGACACAATAAATTATAACATTCTAAACATGTATAGTAAACAATACTTCGACAATAGAATATATATTTTTTCTTAGCTATTGTAGCATTGCGCAACCAAACTTAATTAAAATTATTTGTGTGGAAACCAATCAATTCTAAGCTTACACATTTTTACCAGGTATGTATATTCATATCAGCTAACTATAACTGTTGTGTGTACTTTATTATTTTTAATCTTTAGTTATTATACGGCTATGTTCGACGATTTGCTACGTCAACAACGACTTTTGTCACAAAATTTTTATCAATAAGATTTGTCGATATGTTGGTTTTGCCTGAGTCAGTTATGTAAAGTCAGTTCAGCATTTCAACAGCACTATTCTACTTTCTTCTTAAGTTGGTCAATCTGAATGTATCGAATCACTACAACGAATTATTTAACTGTGCTTGAATAAACTGAATAACGTTTCCGGCTGAGAACCAAAATTTTCAAACATGTTAGTCAAACAAAATTTACTGGGTTTGGTTCGGCTTAATCTTAAGACACTCAGTATTTTCATGAAATATCCCCTTGAAATAAATTCGAGCACTTCTGTACTATCTTGTTCAGACAACTTAGGTTTACGGCGAGAAATTTATAACTGTTACGTAGTATACTTTATCTCATTTATTGCAACGATTCAACTGTTCTACTATCGGAACAACTTTACTAGTGTAGTGATCTACGAAGGAATCCTTTACACCAGTGCTGTTTTTTCGTTTGCCGTTTTAACACATGTTTATCTGGAAAAGCGCAAAAGTGTAGTCGAACTATTTAATTTGCTTGTAAAATTTGAGAAAACTCATATTGAAAGTAAGAATTCAATAACAATTATTTTAATTATTTTAATTTTAATTATTTCAATATATAGTTGTTCATTTTTCTTATAGGAGCATTTGAGGATACATATGAACCTGGACGAAACTACATAATTATAATAAAACTGGTACAGCTAAGCTCAATTTCCAGCCCAATTTTTCTTGCCATTTGCCAAACAGCTCGGTATTTTATACAACGATGCTTGCCATATGCACCTGGATTTCAACTTCTTGAAGAATGTTCCCAACTGCTACAAGGATCTCAAAATTTGGGTCTCACTGCTGGATCATACTCGACCATATATTGGATTTCAATCTGTCTGATATACTGTTGCTCCATTTATCAACCAGCTGGTGGATTTTTCCTTACCGTATTTCAATTTTACTGCGTTCAATCCTGTTGCATTCGGAATTATCTTAAAAATAAATTGAAAAGGGTCTCCAATCCGAAAACCACACTTAGCTTAGAAAACGCAATCCAAACATACAAACAACTTCAACTGTTGGTTTGTTATTACAACAAGATACATCAAGAAGTATTCATTGTGGTTTGGCTATGTATAGATATTATTTCTAACATTGTTGCATTATTTGCATTGATAACTGGGTGGAAATTGATAACTGTAATGCAACTTCTAGTACTACTAACAAGCATTGTATATTCTGTGTTTGCTTTGATGGTTCTTTTGGGTAATTTTGGTGGGATATACGATGACTCGCTTCAAATTATTACAAAACTAAATGCATGCATACACTTAGTCAAAGGAAATCAAAAACTTAAATTCAAAGAATGTCAAAAATTGGCTAAATCTACACAGGCGTTGAAAATTAAAGTTTCATCTGTAAATTATGTGGATAAATTGACACCAATTACAGTCATTGAGTTCTGTGTTGACAATCTTGCAACTTTACTCCTTATATAATGGCCCATGTCTCATTTATTTGTAAAGTAAGGAAACATTGAAGCTTCACTCAAATTATTTATATCTTTACACTGGTACACTGAGTGAAAAATTGTCCTAATTAAAAAAAGTGTTATTATAGGTATATCTGTCTACGTTTAATTAAAAACTGTTTTGTTTATTATGAGTCAGCAAGTTAATTTATATTTTTTTTGCTATCACGCGCCGATGATATTTATGTCACCCAATTGTTATGCCACACATTCAATCTACCTATCAGTATAACATATATGTAAATAATAAATCGAAATGTTTATCAACTAGAAAGGTCTAACAGTTATCTTGGCAATACAAAGCCACGTGTATATGAAATAATTTTTTGTTTGTTTAAGTGGGTCTTATATGGTCATGCGATATGCGTATTTCACGAACTCAGTATCATATTAAAAATTAAAAATAAGTTAAGCATGTATAGGAAATTTCTGGAATAACACAAATATTAGGTTGTAAAAGGGAGAGCATATTTATTAAATAAATATTATTTGCTTTTAGATCAATAAATTGAATTACATATCAAGAAGTTAATTTAACTGTTTTTTTGGCAAATTCGTTTAGACAAATAATGCTTTACTGGTTCAAAATTTGAGCATTGGGATACAAAATTGCTATCAACTCATTAAAACATTCTATACAGTGTTAGCATATATGCATATATGTATAACAATCCGTTTCGCTTTCTTGGCTTACTTTTTAATCTTGCTTACTTTGTTGCAAACACTATGAATGTATGTATAACTGCTTTTTAATTGTAAATAGTAATCCACATTGATAATATCTCTTTCAAATTTTTCTCTTTATTGTTAAAGGGTTCATCCATCTGGACTCATCTTTATATAAGCGCGTGTTAAACTTAAAATCTGCGCGTGTTGTGTGCACGTGCAAATTATACAATAGAGTACCTTAAGTCTGCGAAATTAATTTCTTAGAGTGTATTAAATAAATCACAAATTATATATTACCATATATTTTGACACCATTAAACTTATTCGACTCTTTGAGTAACTAAAAAAATGCTTTGGAAAAGAAAGTTCAAAATTGGAGTACATTTAGGCACTCGCAAATTTGAAAACCACCTGGCATAACTATGCACAATAACGTCGCAAAATTAAAAGTTTTCTGACACCGTCTGGAAAAATCTTGATTCTTGAATTTTAAACTACATATTTTGTGTAAATTGGTCGTACAAGTAACATATAGTCGAAAAAACTTATAACTTATAAAGAAAATAAACGTTTCTTTGGATTTGTCCTATGTTGATAATCACATTGTCTAACATTTGGTTTTTTGAAAACTTATATTCAAAATGATACACAACAAATCAGTAATATTTATCATAGTTAATGTTATTTTAAGAGCGCAGTCAGATTTTTCTCCTTATTTACCATTCAAAACGAATAGTAACTGCTTGATTAATATCGTTGTATCTTCAAAAGCCCAGTATATTCCGATTAACAAGGAAGTCAATTTAAATGGGACATTACACACATACACTCTACATAATGTTTCTAAGCTGGATTTTACCATATCGGAAAATTACCTAAAAAAGAACCACGATAAAATAAATCTTAAAGATGGATTTTTACGACTTAATTTAAAGTATACTAACGGACCCATCATATTTCTACTGTTTACCGGCTACAATATATTTGAAACTGCAATCGCAATTGAAAAATCAGGATTTGGAACATCAGATGAAGTTTTATTTTTTAGCCATGTGTATAAATTGAATAATAATAATATAAAAACAATTAGCCATATTTTTCAACTAATATCAGGAAGTAAGATTTTCAATCCGTTTTCGGCCAACATCGTGTTCTTTGATCTGCTTCAAAGAAACGTGTATATACTATGTTATTTTTGTGATTCGAAATTTGCTCAGTTAAAAGAACTCAGTAGCAAGGAGACTTCCCTTGCTAACCTAAAGCGCGCAAGTTTTGACCTTAATTCAAATGGATATGGTAAAACAGTGCTAATATCATTTCAGTTTATGGAAATAGTAGATATGTTTTTAGACTACTTTCCAGACACCAGTCCTACCTACTCCTGCATGAACGGATTTACCACACACCACGCCGACTTAAAATACCTGCTTAATTCCCTAAGTACATGTAACCGAAAAATTCTTCTGGGAATTTCAACATTGCAAGGAGCCCTAAATATTACATTCACTTTTAAGATCGAAAAGCAAATTCACAATCACCGCTGGCATTTACATTTTAGATTTGCATCACGAGCAGCTCTATCACTAGAACCATTAAACTTTTTAACCAACCGGGGAAGCTTGCATCCATACCTTGAGATGTTTGAGGATATTTACACTGGTGCTTTTTGTGTAAATTATAAAACCTACACAGACTACGATTTAAAGCTATTGACAATTGTTGACTGGCAGGTTTGTGCTGCGTTAATTTCAATTTGTTTACTTTTCTCTTTTATCACGAAGAACTTTTGCAAAGGAATTTCGGTTTTGACTTTGTCATTAGGAATGTCTGTTGACGAGACTAAATTTGATCGCCGTTTACTTCTTTGTGTCATTATACCATTGACATTTTACAATAGCATTTATCAAAGTTACATATCATCCGACAGTACACGGCTAAGGGATCTACCCACTTCATTAGACTGGTATATTTACGAAAAATTTAAGTTGTCGTTTCCATTCAAGCAATCGACTGAGGTGCTGTACAATTTGGTTTTGCCAGAACAACTAAGAAATTTGTTTGACGATCAATTGGGATTTCAGAAGTTTCTTGGCTTTATAGCGTCAGAGGAAATTAAAGCTACGAATGTAACAGACATGGCTCGAAAAATGGCTGAAACGAAAGTTGGCGTGGGAAACTACTTTGAAAAGTACAGGTTTTTCACAAGTCTGCTAAGCAAAAACTATGTGCTGATTGACGGTAAATATGCTTGTCTCCTACGCAAAATGTCGGAATTGGCTGATACTGTAGCGTTGAGATCAGGCTTTTGGTTTTCGGGATATATGTCTAAGAAAACTCATATGGTTTTTAGTACTTGGATGGAAAGTGGAGAATTGATAAAGTTTGAAAGACTTGCAAGGCAAGTTGATTCCCAAAAGAGGAGCCAGGAGTCGACAAACGTTTATTATTTGGACAGAGCTGCTCCTCCACAAGCAATCGATTCGGAATCAATGGTAGGTTTCCTTTGCTATGCGGTTTGTGGTGTAGGTTTTACCATATTGTTAGTTGGCATTGTTTTAAGAATGTTGTTTGGACTGGGGCGTTGGCTGAAAACATCTTTTGGAAGAGTTGTTCACTTTTCTCAATAATGAGACAATTTTATTATTTAGGACAGCATTTCTGCTTTAAAATATCACTTTCATAAATAGTGCGGACAAGAAGTTAACATAATTGTTAGCACTTTGGTAGTTTAAGTAGCATATAACATTTAATTGAATAAATGATAAAACGTTAGCTTAAATTTGAACAGTTAAACACCGTGTGGTAATGCAGGATCGTGGCTGAGTTACACCAATAAATTACATTAAACAACTATCCTAATTACATGTACTAATTATCTTGTTAAAATAAATGTTACTAAATATTAAGCGCCAGTATTTATCATTTTGTAGATATATAAAATAAAAAAATGTTGAGATTTTTTGCATGATTGAACACATTTTATCAAATTTAACATAATATATAATATCATAATGATTTATTTATCATAAGCTATAAATTATTTGAAAATTATGCTGTAAGGGATTTTAGACAGTGTAAAAAAGTTATAAGAAACACGATTCAATAACTTATACATTTTTACCTAATATCCAAAAAAGTTGCCATCCTGTTTCTGCTAATACGAAATGTTAAAGCTCAATGTTTTAGGGGACTAGCAATAAAAATACATCAAAAGCATTAAATTATGAGAACGTTTTCATCTATCTAAAATACATATAGAGTTCAATGATAATTATAATATATGAGGTCCATTCTATGAGGTTCTACAAAGCCCACATAATTGCAAATGTTTGGTTGGATCCTAACCTATTTATTAAATACAAAGAATTTTAGCAGATAACCTGTCGCCAATTACTTTTGTAAGCATCACTACATGAAACGCTTTATAGCTCTTGAATTGACATCAATAAAACGTTGCTTGTTTGTATGCATATTAAAAAATGCAACACTGGTTAAAACTATATTCAAAGCTTTTATACTTACACTCTGTTCGGAAATTATAAACTCAGATATGACTTTTGAAACAAAGCCCGATATTTCATACTTAATAGAGGGACATCATCATGTGGGACTGTTTATAGAACACCCATCTTATGAGGAGTACAGT
>JAQFZH010005164.1:0-10946 GCA_034695485.1 Entomobrya nivalis
ATTTCGCTGAGAAAAAGCTTCGTTTTCTTGGCCACATTATTAGCGAGAACGGCATTGAAGTAAATCCAGAAAAAGTCTGTCCAGGAAGTCCGTCCGATCCTTTCTGTCTCTTTGCTCCTTTTACAGAAGATTCGTCCATAACTTCTCCAAGATTGCCCAACCCTTAATTTCCCTAACCAAAAAAGACACCTCGTTCATTTGGGAAGACTCTCAAGAGAAGTCGTTTCAGGCCCTAAAAGATTTATTGTCTTCTCCACCTATTTTAGCCCATTTTAACCCTTCCCTTCCAACTGAGGTCCACACAGATGCTTCCAGACTGGGCCTGGGAGCAGTACTTATGCAAGTGGACCCCGTAACTCAAGCCCGTCGCCCAGTCGCCTATGCTTCCCGAACGCTTAACAACTGCGAAAAGAATTACACCATCACCGAACTCGAATGCCTCGGTGTTGTTTACGCTATCGAGAAGTTCCGCCCCTACCTTTATGGTCGCCACTTTACATATAAACAACCTGAGAGATGTTGAAATGAAGTAAACTTAAGCCGGTTTGTTCGTCATAAAAATTGGTATTCCCAATATATATCCTAAGTACGACTTAGAATACTTGTCATGTAAACGGAACCTTGCTCTAGTGACTTGATTATTCCTGTATTGGGATAATCGAAGTTGAATATCTTTTGAAGTTTTATACTCTCCCGCCTTAAATATTCCATGTACCAAAATCAAAGCAGCTGAAGTACCAAACGCCAGAGCTAAAAACAGGAGCAACTGCGGCGAAATCAAAAACTCGAACAGATTTATAACTGCATAAAATGAAATGATAAAAACTAAAGACACAAGTAAGATTTCAGCTATTGAAAGTGAGCCTTTGTGGATGTTATTGTAGCGTTGAGCCAGGACTTGTATTTCTTAAAACATTCTTACACATTTCAGATAACTTTCAGTGTCACTCATATTATAAAAGTGGGAATACTTTCGTTGAATCAGATAAAGATAGTTTATTAGTACATTGCAAAGCGTAGTTGAATAAGTTATATATTCCAGATTGAAACGTCCCATGGTCTCCAACATTACAAATGCAAAGACCCATGGCGAAAGTATCCGTAAAAGAGATCCAATGATGTAGAAGGCTTGATTTTCATTGTAACTGATATTTGAACATGTTGGAATATACATGTATCCCAGGTTACCAGGATCACATGGCACTAAATTGAAATATGCGAATAACGTTAAAACCACAACAGGAACTGCTGCTGCCCCACAAAAATTATAAACTTTACAGCCCTGTCCAAATTTCCAAGAGTTTGAGGATGTTTGGGGAGGAGGAGGAGTTTTGTACTAAGTTTTCAATTAAAATTGTAAATGTTTTTAAACTAGAGCCTTTTTCGTGTACACGTATGTATGTACAAATTAATAGTATAAATATTTTAAAGGATCTTAACATTGTGTCGTTTTTCAAATGAAATAAATTGAAGAGGTCAGCAATTTTCTTTCGTTCATTGAAATGTCAAATTACAGAAACCAAGTGAAGTGTCATTGATCCAGTGATCAGCAAAGCTTGAATAGCTTGAGGAATGGAATGGAATGGAATGAATGGAATGATTTGATGTTAAATAAAAGTTGAATCCAAAGACAAGAACAGAAGCAAATGCAAAAGAGTGTTTTTTCTTTTATATTTCTCATGTTGAAGTGACATACATTTTGAACTTATATCTTCCTTTGAATTTTATGGTAGTGGTTTTATGGAGTGGGATAAACAACGTTTTGCATTTTTATAACGGATGAAATCCATGGCAAAAGCTTGGAAGCAATTAACATCTATTGAAACTCTTGAAAAACTAGTAAGTTTGGAAATTTAGAAAATTGCCAAAAAAGTAGTCACAAACTAAACTGAATGATTTTTTATACTAAAAAGTCAAAAATATTGCGAAGCTTTAGTGTTCAAAGCTTTATAACAGAGTGGACATGCCTTTCAGTTAAGGCTCTAACAATTCATAAAAGATTAATTTCTCAGCCCGTGTCGTCTCTGATTTAAAATATTCAAACTGCAAAAGGGTAAATGTATTGACTTTTTTATCTAGGAATTCGACGCTTTCCGTGAACAATTGTCATAAAAGTCAAAAATACGTGTCCATTTGCCGAATTGTCAATAGCGGATCGTCCATAAGCTTTAATGGTTATACAATAATAATTTATTATCAAAGTCCTGCTTTATGTCAGATATCAGATGTCAATGTCAGATAGAGAAAAATATTTGGTATTATAATCCGCATTATAAAATCTACCAGCATTCTTGATTATGCCCAACGACTAGAAAATAATGTCACCATTTGGATGCTTATATATGTATATTAGACTTTTTTAATAAATATAATCTCTAATTACTGCTTGCCTGTTTCTAATAAATAGTTTAGTTGAACCGAATAGAAGTACTAACCATAAAACATACATACTTTGTATTGTCGAATATAGACTTGTAATTTTGTGTGTTGGTTAAATTTGTAAAACACAACATGTATCATTTGTACGTTTCAGAATTTTTATTTTGCTTTTCGCAGGTTTGTTAAAATCATGTAATAATCAAATTTGGATTGTGGAAGTTTTGACGGAATGTATAAATAATGGAAATGCAATGCAACATTTTGTCTTGGTAGCTGGACATATGCAAAAAAAAATGATTTTTTTTGTGGTTATTCACATTAGCCTGCCTGTATCCGCAACTGCTGATCTCCAGAAAATCTTTACCAGCCTGCTAGCATATACAGGTAAACGCATACAGTTACAGTTAACACATAGAACAGTCGAATATATCCCACGCGCAAATTTGCACTTCCGGGGAAACTGGGTGTCATATTCTATTTTACTTCCTACAAAAAACAACGCATGCAGTACGGCATAAATGTATATTAAAACTTTTTATTTCAATTAAAAAATAGCACGAGGCAAGCAAGGAGATTAGCGTCGTCGCACGTGCGAGTAGGTATATACCACGTTCCATTCGACAACTAAAAAATATTCGTATAAGATTTTGTCAGAATATAAACATTATTGTCTATCAGAACTGGAGCAGCTTAAAAATCAATTTGAACAGACACAACAGGAAATAAAAGCCATTATACGTTTATATGTTTTTCTGGATGCCATGTAACATGAAATGTATGCCTGCATGTCTGCTTACTTTATGACCAGAGCAGTTTTAAACCAACTTCTTGTCTAGCTTGTCGGTTTTCTTATCTTACTGTCCCGCTAAATTGACCGTAATATTTCATAACTATTTTGCTGAATAAATTTACAGCTTAAAACATTATTAGTATAGCTTATTATAGCTCAGTTATAAAATCAATACGTATCACTTTCTAGTGATCTCACCTAGTAGATTTGATCCTAGCACCTCGAATATTTATTAACCTAAATGCAAACCTGCTTATTAAATATTGCGATTCTATCTTTATTTGTATTTCGTCTCACCACTTGTCACCCACAACTGAAAACAATCATATTTGAATTATACGAAATAAATGAAAAACAATTATCAAAATATTCGAGTTTAAGAAACCTGCCCTTTTCCGAAAATCGAGGAAAGGGCTTACCTTTATATTTGATTATTAAATCTCTCGCTTCTAAACTGAACGTGTCAAATGTGGTCACTAAAAATTGGTATGGCACAGAATCAACTACCTTACTTTCAAAAAACCCGGTGTACAAAGCCAGCGATAGAGTTTCTATTCACACACTCAGCTCATCCGGGGAAATACCGAGGACTGCAGTATACCAGATGGAAAGATTTATCGGTTCTACTCACAAGCCTATATTTTTTCTTGTCGATAACTTTGAATATAATTTCGTTTACTGTGACTTGCCTCATTGGAAGCAAGAGTCAGTTTGGTCTATGAATGTTCTCACAAGTGTATTTGATAAAGCTACATGGATCAGTATATCTGTAACTATGGTAGCAACCCAGCTCACTCTGGGACCTAATCAAATTGGCCCCAATTTGCTACTTATGATGTCATCACTGTTATGCAACGGACTGTGTGGAACCCTCAAAAGACGAAAATTAACTTTTATCGTTTGGCTTCTTCTTATCCGCATATTGGTAGACATGTATAGCGGCTGTGTATCTAGTCGACTGATCAGTCCGCCAGCAGAAAGGGTGCTCAAAACTGTTGGGGATTTAGACCGAAGCAACTACTCAGCAGCTGTGGCGGATGATGGACCTGCGTTTTTCCAAATATTTTCTAAGATGGAATCAAACAAAACTGGAACTTGGGTCAACAAATGCTTCGTCCATTTAAAGAACTTATTTTCCAGATCGATAGTTACACCCAGTGGCCGTTTCGGCACATTTGAGATGGCTCAGTTTCTTGTAAAAAATTACAGCTTGAAAGTCTTTTACTATGGCATGTGGAATTTGCCAATGAATATATTGAATGTTATTGAAGATCATCGAGATAATGGAGTACCGACTTTTGAAAATGGTGCCCTGTGTAATCTTGGAGAGCAGGTGGTGGATACGGGCGGAATTTGGTGGATGTTTTTACCACCAAATCATAAACGCATTGCAGGATATTTCCAGCAAACTATAGAAACAGGTATACTCGATCGTATGCATAAAGAGTCTCAAGCATTGTCGTACGCTGTGAGGGTTCAAGAGAGAAATAGGTTTGTTGGAAAAACCCAGATGAAAACTGGTAGATATGCGGATAGAATGAATCGAGCGCTAAAACAGCAATTGCAAGGCAAATTATTAAAAGTGTTCATATTGTGGGGACTCTGCATTTTAGCGTGCATCATTGGGTTGGGACTTGAGATTGCAAAAGACCTTAAGAAAAAGACAAAAGTTTTGAATTTGAGACGAGCTTCCAATCAAGTAGTCAAACTTGAAGTACTTTTGAAGTGGTATAGGCCAGCGAATTGACGACAATATTGGGCAAAGAGAATAAATGACTTTCTTAATGTTATGGGAAGGATATACCAAACAATATATTTTATAAATGCAATATTGTATAAACCACAAGTTTGGTCTTGGAAAAATTAACAATTTAAAATTCATATAGCTTAAATGTCTACCATTATCATCATTGCTTCGGTTAAGACGAGTTACGAAGCTTTTTTCCACAAATCTGCACAGCACGAGTAGACAACTATTTAATTAAAGATTTTATATCTTGAATAAATCGCTATATGCTGAATAGTTAAATAAGACGTGGACGTAACCTCGATTATAATTGTAATTTATGCTTAGTAGATCGTTTTCCCATCAGTTATAAAACATTCTTATATGAAGTAGTATTTAATATTCTAGTGTAGTTTATATAAGCCAAATTTTGACATTTAATACAATTACGTCTCGAATATTTGATTGTTTATTTCGACCGTAGAGTTAAAATTGATTAACTTTGTTCCGTGACAATTTCTGTAATATACAACTGTTCCTGTAATTTACAATTTATCAAGCCTACATCGCAACTTAAATCTACATTAAAAGCAGTAGAATGTACACTTATCTTACTTTAATACACTTAAATACACGTACTTCTGACACTGACAGCATAAATGAATATTATTCTTTTCAACGACTTTATTTTGGCATAAGCCCCATAATAGCCAAACTATCTGTAAACAAATGGTACGATTTAATTTAACACTTATCATTTTGTAATTCCAATATCTGTCAACTTTTCTAAGTAAAACACCAAGCTGCTTGGTACCATCTGATAACATAGCTTTTCTAAATCTTGAACTTTTTTATCATGCTTAGTTCTACATTGAAAGGAATAACCATATGTGATCACGAAGGACAAAACCCGAGATGTGACAGAGTGACCGTTGGTGGTTTTTCGAAGTCGCAGTGAATTTTCTCAAAAACGCACTGCAGCTTCAAGTTTGTAACATGTGTGTGTATGTACAAAAAACTGAGATATCATATGTCAAAAAAATTGGTTTTATAATCCACATGATAAAATCTACCAGCATTCTGGATTATGCCCAAAGACTGGAAAATAATGTCAGTATTTGGATGGTTGTATATATTAAAATTTGTGAATCAATGAAATCTCATATTCTAGCTGTCCTGCTTCTAATAAATAGTTCAGTTAAACTGAATAGGAGTACACAGGACAAAACATATCCTTTGTATGTTTCACATTTTTGATGGTAAAAAATTGGAGTATTTTTGAAAAAAGTCCCTTTGGTACCTGGTAAACAATCCATTTGCTATATGTCAAACTTGAAACCATCAACACTTAAATATGTTTGTGTTTATTTGTAAGGCTATGGTGACATATTGTCTACACATATGTCAAAGTTTTTGGAGTAGTCGAGTGGACAACGGCGTGAAAGAGAAGTCGCGATTAAATGAGGGTTTAATATTAACAAAAAAGAATTTTAAATATGTTATTTCAAATGACTGCTAGCAAGATTCGAAGATAAGATCATCGCTTGAGCCACGACGTGGTTTCGACAATCATAACCATAAAAGGATAACAATCTGGCTGCGCCTTGGACAATTTTTTCCTCATTACATACTTCTACTGAAATAGCATTGTGGCAGTATGTAAAAAAGCATTTTAGCGATATATAATAGTTGACTCCAATACACTTTGAGTGAAAATAATTGATGCGGATTTAACTTAAATCTACCGAGGAATCTTAAAATGCCCCAACGTCTCGAAAATAATATCCACGAATGTATGCTTATACATGAATTTGAGAGTAAATACAATTTTATATTCGAGCTGTCTTGCTTGTAATAAAATCAATTTTTAAACGTAATCGCACAATATGTAAAACGAATAGATTTGATCAAAGTCATCCCCAAATGTCTGATTGGTATCCCTCCATATTTTAATAATTTGTTTTGATAGCCAATGGGTAAAATGCAATTTGGAGAATCTCAGCTGTACCCCTGCTGATATTTTATAAACACCCGCTTCGAACAATTCATCTATAATAGATAGCACTACTAATACACAAAATGCATGTATAAAACTATACGTAACCTATGGCAAAATCAAATAGCCTAAGAGATCAATTTATTATTTATTATTTTCACAAATATTCAAGCCCGAGTTTAAACATATTTACAATGCCTCGAATAATATAATTGTTTACTTTAGCCCAACGACCATACTTGTCAGCGTTATAAAAAATGTCAAATGACGCGTGAATTTTAAAATTACAAAAATTAATATCATATAAATATGTTCAAATTATTGAGTATTTTTTTATCTCGACCAGCCATCAAAATTATCAATTTCGCCAATTAGAATTATTTTTAGCGTTTATTGTTACTAGGCCTTGCAAATAGTAATGACAGATTATTAAAGCACCTTTATATCATGCGGCAAAAATGTAACGATGTCCGAAAAAATCGTTCATAATCTCGTCATTTTATTTGTATAAGAGGAACGATATTCTAACTATGCGAAGGTATTCTGTGCTACATATTAAGTTATAAATATGTATTTAAACCTTAAATTTCAATTATCTTGTGCTCCGACCATTTTCTACAGGCATCCAAAAACGTACAAATATGTTGGTTGTTTATAGCACTACCAAAATATTGTCTAAAACAAAATTAATCGTTAGCTAAATAAAATATTCAAGTTTTACAATAGAAATTTGGACCATGTTCATTATTATTATTAGCTTTTTTTATCTTGATGAAGTCTATATATATATATATAGACTTCTTTTAGCGCGTGTACATAATAAAAGAAAACGCCATTATAAAATCATGAAAAAGCGATGACGTCCATCTTTCGGTCAGTAGGCTTCCCTTCGCTTTTTCCAGTCCAGAACTTGCCTACTAATAGTTTTCCAAATTTATTAATTCTATTTAATTCTAACAAATAAATTATAATGTGTTCCGGTAATTTAAATTAGCGTAACCCTACGTTTAATTTTACATTTAAAGGAATAAATATATTGGTTATTAATAAACATTTTTATTATTTACCTCTCTCTTCTATTTTTCCCTAAAAGAAATAAAATTAAACGGGAGCAGTAACAATAATTAAACACAGAGAGTGTAACTTTGGTGTAGAATCTGAAATGCAAAAACTACATTTATTCATATTACATTAACAGCATATTCACAACCTGAGATATATTGAAGTGATTTAAACGAGTTTGTTCGTCATAAAATTCGTAGCCCCAATATAGATCCTAAGAAGACGCCAAGACTTTAAATACTTTTGATGTAAACGGAACCGTGATTTGGTAACTTGATTATCCCTGTATTGGGATAATTCAAATTGAATCTTTTTCGAAATTTTATACACTCCCGCCTTAAATATTCCCTGTACCAAAATCAACGCAGCTGAAGCACCAAAAACCAGAGCTAAAAATAGCAAAATCTGTAGCAAAATCAAAAACTGGAATAGATGAATGACTACATAAAATGAAATGATAAAAACCAGGGAAATTAGTAAGATTTCAGCTACTGAAAGTGAGCCTTTGTGGATGTTATTGTAACATAAAACCAGAATTTGTATTTCCTTGAACATTCTTACACATTTAGAATAACTATCCGTATCATTACCGTTATAAACCTGGTAGTATTTTCGACGGAACAGATATAGATAGTTGACTAGTACATAGCAGAGAACTGTGGAGAAACTTATATATTCCAGATTGCAACGTGCCATTGTTTCCAGCACTACAAATGTAAAAAGGCATGGCGACAAAATCCGTAAAAGAGATCCAAATATGTACAAAGCTGGATTGTCATTGTAACTGATATTTGAACAAGTTGGGAAATACATATATCCTAGGTTGGCAGGATCACATGGCATTAAATTGAAATATCTGAATAACGTTAAAACGACAATAGAAACTGCTGCTGCTCCCGTAGCGATCATAAACTTTACTGCGCTGCCAAAATTGCCTTGAGTTTCAGGAGGTATCCAGTTTTGTTCTAGATTTTCAATAATGTTTTTTAGCTAAAGTTATTTTGATGCGCATGTATTTTTTATGCATAAATTAATAGTAAAAATATTTATAGTGTTTGTACCATTGTTTCGTTTTTCAAAAGAAATAAATTCATTAAAGAGATCAGCTATTTCCTTCCGTTCATTGAAATGTCGAATTACAGTAACCACGTGAAGTGTGATTGATCCAGTGATCAGCAAAGCTTGAATAGCTTGAGGAATTTCGAATGATTTTATTTTAAATAAAAGTTGAACCCAGAGACAAAAACAAAAGCTAATGCAAAGGAGTGCTTTAATTTTATATTTAGATTCGTTTTCTGAAGCGACATATAATTGAAAATAATATTTTCCTCTGATTTTTGTAGTAGTCGTTGTATGCAGTGGGATGGAAATAAAGTTTTGCATTTTTATAAAGGATGAAATCCATTGCAAAAGATTGGAGGCAACTAACATTTTGAATGCCTATTCAAACTCTTTAAAAATTAATTTAGAACTTTAGCTAATTGCAAAAAAGTACAGGCACCAAACAAATTGAATATATTTTTGGAGAAACAAGTTAGGAATAATGGAGAGCTTTCCCGTTCTAAGCCCAACAACGAAGTGAGAATGCTTTTTACTGAAGACCCTAATAATTCATAAAAGGTCAATTTCCCTAGCCCGAGTCGGCTTGGATTTAAAATATTAAAATTGTAAAAGGCTTAATGTATAGACTTATTTATGCAGAAAATCTACACCTGCTTTAAACTGATGTCAGAAGTGTCTCAAATATATGCCCATATGCCGAATTTTTCGCAAGCCGTACATAAATTTGGATTGTTATATAATATTAATAAATTATTATGTATTTTACCGAACTTCTGCTATATTTCAGACATTGGATGCCAGTCTGATATAGCAAAAATTATTTGATATAATAATACCCATGATAAGATCTACCAGCCTTCTTGATTATGCCATGTGGCTGGAAAATACTATACACATTTGTATGGTTATTTGTATTAGAATTTGAGAATAAATGTAATCTCATATTCCAGCTGTCCTTCTTGTAATAAAGAAAATTTATCAGTAAAATCGCATAATACTGTGATGTGGAATAAATGGATGCAATTTCTTGTAATTATTCAATAAAAATTTCAAATACAAAAGCATAAAGGATACCAGCTCACACTGTAATAACAGCTTACACTCAGCTTGTAAGCTCAGTGGAGATGGTTTGGGAAAGTTGCAGGTTCATCCAGGCTTTTACCCTAGCAGCTCTGCGACATACTCTACTCTCCCTCGAGGCCTGCTTTTAAAAGATTGGATGGACTTGCAAGTTTCCCACGGCATCTGCTCCGTGTTCAGTCTGCCGTGCAGTGAGCTTATGCTTTGCAATTTTTACACTGGCCACTACTCCTACGCATGCATTTTGCTTTTGTAAACAAGTAGTGAAATTGTTATCTCAGAAAAATGAACAAGATAAAGGATCATCTTCTTCATGAGACCAGACGAGGAAGGACGTTATTCATTCCACTCTGATTTTTTTTCCGCTGAATTTATTGTTTTACTTTGTTTTATAGTGTTGTTTTGAGTATTGTGACATAAAAATTACATACTTCTGATCAGTAAAAATTGCTGATTCTTGCACATTTTGAATTTTGAAGTTTTGGTCAGTATTTTTCTGAAAAGTTTTT
Organism: Entomobrya nivalis; assembly: GCA_034695485.1. Taxonomy (NCBI): domain Eukaryota; kingdom Metazoa; phylum Arthropoda; class Collembola; order Entomobryomorpha; family Entomobryidae; genus Entomobrya; species Entomobrya nivalis. Next base: position 10,605 of record JAQFZH010005164.1, read on the forward strand.
TGTGATCAGTGACTCCTTCCTGCACTACATTCGTCTCAAATCCTTACTTGAGTTTTTTGTTAATTCATTTGCATTACATGTAATCTGCATGAATTATCTGAGGTTCATCCACTCCAGACCTACCTTTCATCCCATTTGTATTAGAGGGTCATACTGCTGGCATATCAGTTTCGACTATGCCACCGAATAATATAGCATGAATGCGGCTATAAAAATATTGCATTCCCTAACCTGTAAGCTGGATCCATATTCTTTTGTTTTTTTACAATTATTCTAATCGACATACATATTTCTGTGTAAATTGTATGAACAAACCATGGATCGAGATGCTTCCTATCAACT
>JAQFZH010005165.1:0-10945 GCA_034695485.1 Entomobrya nivalis
TAAGTTATCAAGTTGACAGAAGAAATACGACGGGGCTATTAAATTACCTACTAGAAATGAAAATCGGGGCTAACTTTGTAATTGTGATAACGGCATCCCAGCCACGCACTCCCCTTCTTTGAGCACACACTCTCCATCCGCCATCATCCTCCTACAAATCCCCTTCTCAATCCCCGTCAATCCCTCATCCGTCAAATACGTTAAATTCGCAATCAACTGCAAACTAACCAATTTACTCAAACTTTTAATAATCATCTGCATTTCTGGATCCTCAATCGTCGCAACTGCTTCACAACTATGCCTCGTCTCCAATCTTGAATTATGATCCACCAAATTCAAATGCGTCAAATTGCCAAAGCTTTCAATCAACATATCCAAATTAAAATGACGAAAAGTATGATTCTTGCTAAAATACTGTAATTCCCTCAAATCCTCAAAAGACTCCACTCCAAACATAGGAATCAAATCCTTCAACTGTTTCGCCAACTCCCTAAACGTTTGTACCGAAAGACTTCTCAAATTCGATTGAAAGCTTAGTATATTCGGAACCCCTGCCGCATCGTTCATATAAACCCCAAACTGTGTCTTAAACCTGGAATGATGCAACTCCCTCACAAATTCATCAATAAACCTTTCCATCCCACTTTCCAACAGAATACACTGCATACTGAAACCCTTCAGGGATGGGAATGACATTAAAAAGGGAACTAGCTTATTTTTCAGGTCCTGATTATCCACCGGAATTATTCCAAACTGGAGACTCAAGTCTTCCAAGTTATTTAACCCCCACGTTTCAAACCACCTCCGTTCTGTAATCAAATTGAGAAACTCCCTAAAGCAGTGATGCTCATCAGTCACCCGAAAGTCGTAAGTGGGGCAAACCAATTTATAAGGAAACTTTAGAGTTTTCAAATGTCCTGCGTTTTTCCTGCAAAGCTGGTATAAATGGGTGTAAAATAGGGCGGCTCTTTGAGGTGCAAAATTTTGGTCTGTGGTTACCTCCAATTCTTTTAGGTTTTCACACTTTAATTGAAACAATTTCAGATAAGTGGTGCATTCAACTAGCTGACTTCTATGGACCCTGGCTACTTTTAATCTTCGGAGGTTATCTAGCTTGTCTCGATGGTTTATCAGGAGGAAATTAGGGTTTTCTGGGATTTGCTCGTCTTCTTCAATGCCACTGTTGAATGTTTGGTAGTCCCAACAGTACATGTCTTGTCGGTCGATGAAGACTTCCAGGTTGGGTAAATGCATCATAATTTGTAAAATAGTTAGCCAGTTGATGGAGCAGTTGAGTAGTTCTAGTTTGGAGATGGTGACGGTGAAGTCGGGGTCGTGTTCTAGGTGTTCAAAGAGCCAAGGCGTTTGGCGACTGTTGACACGCCGGAATTTGAGGTGCGACCAGTAATAGTTTTTTGAGGGAGATTCTTGCATGTAGGCGGAACACTTGCCTCCAACGTTATCATCTTTGCGGCCATCGAAGACGAAGCAGCTTTTCATGTCGAGCAGTTCGGATAAGAGGATAATGGCGTCCCAACGATTGCAGCATTGTCGGCAGTTTTTGAGGTCGTCGGTGGATAGCTTATCAAAAACTTTGAGGAGGACACCTTCCTTTTAATAATAAAAAAATTCCAAAATTAAGACCTACTTTTAAAATTTGATAATTGTAGAGGTGTATTATTCAACATTTTAATTACAGGCAAAAGTTTGAAAAGAGCATTGTTGCTGGAGAAGTCGTTGGAGGATGCGGCTGAAATGGCGTTGGCACTGCGGTTATCACTGGTTGTTAAATGAATGGATGGAGAGCTGAGATTTTGGAGTGCCATATTAAAGCTGGTTATTCTTTAATTGGAAATTAATTAATGAGAGTTTTAAAACTCTTAATCAAGTTTCAGAAGTAATAAAAGTGTTTAGATTAATTTTAAATGTAGTTCCATAGCATTCATTAAGCGCAATGTAGCTTGTTCCTTTAATTTTTTAATTGTCATTTTATTTTGTAGCTTTGATTATAAAAAGTGTATAATAAAATGGTAAAACATTTGCTAATTTTTTCTAGTAATCCTCTTCTTCAATTGATTCTTCCAGTGGTTGCGTTGCCTCTTGCTCTTGAGTTGTATCAGTACTCGTCCTGCTCAAAAGCCGTTGGAAATAGGATCTAGTCCTAAACCTACTCAGTTTGCTCTCCTCCACCCACATAATTGGGAAAATCATTTGAGGCACCCTTCTCATATCCCTAAACTGGTTGTTTGGCCGTAATTCCACATTAATTTGAAATCTCTTACTGCCTCTCCTAATCATCCCAGTGAACTAAAAGAAAAACACAAATTATTTTTTCACAAAACTTATTTAAAAATCTTTTTCACACATTATTTATTTATTTATTACTCACCGGTTCTAAAATGAGAAAGGTCTCATGTAAATGTGCTTCCGGTCTCAGTCCAACAGATTGATTAACATATTCCTCATCTCCATTGTAAAAGTGAGGCCAGCTAATTACCACTGGAGCTCCTCCTCTACAAGGTGCTATTCTCATTGCTCCTGTCTTTAAACAAGGTCCATATTGACCTGACAAGCAATAGCACTCATTATCCGGATTCTCTGAGGGGGACGCCAGTAAATCTCTCGGAATCACAAATTTATAACCACGAATTCCGGTTACCCGCACATCTTCCTTAAAAGTTAGATAAATGCTTCTGCAAATATCTATTTAAAAATTAAATAGTTATAGAACACATTCGTAATGCAATTTAAAACTCAGAGAATGTGGTAATAAAGCAACACCTGGACTAAATATTTTCAATGTAGTATTTCTGGTAAGCCAGGGTGAAAACACGGAACCATCCGAGCCATTAATCATGTTGCAGTACTGATCATCCCAATAATTCAACTGGTTTTGTCCTTCCCAACTTTTCGTTTGGCCGACTAAAGAATTATTGCCAACGCCCGTGTATATCTCGAGTAAATCTAACAATGTGTCGTTTTTCTATTTAAAAAATATTCAAAAATTACTTTCTCATTTGTTCTAAATTTTAATTAATTATATATTTTATCAACTTACCCCATAAAAGAATCCAAAGGTATTATTAGGCAGCATTTCTTCCCCACCCGACAAATCCGACATTGCCTCCACACTATCCTGGTAATATCCATCGAACATCAATTCCTTCACAGTTTTTCTCACAAAGAGACGTTCCTCATTGTTCAGACAAATTTCCCTAACCAAAAACTTGGCAAACATGGAAAGATTCATGGCCTTTTCCATCATTACAATGTAGGGTACATTTAAAGTGGTAATAATGTCATCCTCTGAACCTCCAGAATAGTCGGGCATAAAAGTGTACGTGGTTTTCATTCGGTAGGTGACTGTTGAGTTGTCCAAGCTAAAGTTTTCCACGTCATTTCCACGAAACTCCCTTTAAAAAAAAACGTTTGTTAAAAAGATTAGTTAAGTTTTTAGTTGATTGTGAAAATCAAATATATGGAGTTATGTTGAACTTACTGATAAACGTAAGGTCCAAGTTCCCTCAGTATTGGCTTATCACCTCGGCGTACCCTGTCTGGATTGGTGACGTTGAAAAAACGGACCATCATGTAAATCGGCACGTCGGCATCCCTCCACATTCGGAAGATGAGACCGCCATCAACAAGTTTCACGGTCTATTTATTATTAAGCCAAGTGATTAGATCTTTCCGTCGCGTGCGTGGTTCGTTAGACTGCTTGATTGATTGCTTGTAATTAATTAACCTTTAGGCCTTCAATTTTTACCTTTGAAAGACGCTTCTGAATAAAATCAGAGATGAATCCTCCCCAACAAGCAGAACATATTTGGATAACGAGAAATATCAAAACTATCACCCTCATTTTATTTTGATGAAAGTTATTGCAGAAATTAGAAACAATTTGTTTAAGTTTTAGTAATGATACATTTAAAATTTGATTGTGAAATATAATTAAATCATAAATAAATAATATTTAGTATTCCCCCGTTAAAAGGCGAAATGAAAATAAATTGATATGATGAAGAATGAGCTTGAAATGGAACGGAATAGTTTATTGGAATGGTCAAGTTACGTTTACTTAAAGAGAAGTGGAACAGCATATTTATACTTGTATAAATGATAAATGATAGGTTTTAACTGGATGATAAGCAATATGCAATGAAGGCTATGTTGTTATACATTTAAATAAGAAAACATGTTGACTAGAATAGACACAGTGAGCAAAGCACGTCATGTGAATGACTCAATGATCTTGAGAGAAGGAATGCGTGGGCGGATTAAAACATTTTGTCATTGACTTAAATCCAATGTTAAAGTCTACTTTCTTGATGACGATAACATGACGAATGAATGATTAGTATCGATTTAGATGTATTTCATACGCACATTATTATTTTTTATTATATGAAGCGTATAAAGTTTAAACTAGCACCTTCTTAAAATCATTTTGTGTAGACGAACTTCCGGTTGAAGTCCAATGGACTAATCAACTTACTTATCATTGCCGTTGTAAAAATTAGGTCAGCTAAACGTATAAAGTCCGCCAACAAAGGTTCAAAGGTTATGTATATGTGAAAATGAGTAAAAAATTATATGAGTTCATCATTGACCTAAACAGCAGTAGTAGCGCTTTTTCTCCGGTCTATTTAATTTTAAGATTAAAATAATTACATATTTGAAAAAACGTGGGTGCCATTTTGACTTACAAGTTTTTAAATGTTACTAGTACATTTGAAATTCGTTTAAGCGAAGAAAATCGGAATAAATTTCTTGGAAATTGCTTGTTTATTTCGAAATTGGAACAGAACAGAAATTAAAATGATGAGCTTCAATGGCGTAAATGTTAAAAAATCATAATTTTAGAATTATCAACTAGGTTAGATACAATTGTTGGTTGTCTATTATAGTTCTAAATTCTGACTGTGAAAGTTGTACTACGACAAAAAACGTTATGCCTATAAAAATGATTGTTTGCTACATTTTACACATAAGCATATAGTTATATAACAGTGGTCTATCTTTAACTTTAAAATGCATCTACTAATTTTCTTGGTTCAAAATGAGTCAGATAAGCTTAACATTTAAAGGCTGGCGTGATCAAAACTTTGCAGACAGTCATCAGTAGGCTCGTCCTTGTGCACAGCAGACAAAGTCAAGATTCAAGATACAAGTTCATGTACTTAATTGAAATGAAAATGACTAAGCAAAGTAATGAAATGTCTAGTGTCCAGCAATGCAGTGTGTGCAACGTGCAACCATCCGATCTGGACACACGATACTCGCAAGCATATGCACCAGCACCATGAATGCATGCATATGTGTACCGGACATTGGAGCTCGGGAAGGGGAGTCGGATCCGAGCAATATACCTCCCACCAGCATCGTCTCGTGGCAACTTGACTCACAACAAAGCTTTAAAAAATGATGATGATTTTTCTAGGATAACCTTGTATTTTAGCTCTACTTATTCTTTTGTTCCAGTAAACTTGCTCATTTTTTTTTTGCTGGAAATACGCAATTTACCTAAATAACTTAAATTTAGGCATGACCTTTGGAAAAGACGCAAAAATATTACTACTAGCTTGCAAAGCCTTAACTGTTGCTTAATTGAGGGTGACATTTTTAGCTGCTAAAATCACTGGGAAAAAATGGCTTTGTATTTTGAAAGTCGCCTCAAGCTTCCCACTGATTCCAACTCACCATCCGTAGGAAAACGTGTATTTTTGGATGTCACCTGGCACAAAGTCTTTCCATTGTTGGCGATTGCCCACTGTGATGAACGAAATGGAGGCATTGTTTCCATTTACAATCATGTCGTTGAAGAAACGACCAATGTGGAACCCAGCGTTCAACAGGGCAGTCAAGTGGTCAACATTCGCTGGCATCCCACCTCCAAAATTCTGGCAATGGGTTATCAATCTGGAGAAGTGGTTGTTTGGAATCAGGAGGAAAGCGAGTGTTTTGAAGGACCAAAAGGTCACACATCTTCGGTAATGCTTATGGAGTGGTCTGCGGATGGATCAGTGCTGGTGTCTTCGGATAGCTTGGGATACCTTGTCATTTGGCACAGCGATACGCAAGGTCATTTGCAAACACAGGCGGTTCACGACTTTAAGGATCCAGTTTGTCAGATAGTTTTTCGGGGTACAAATTTCTCCGGATTTGTGCCAGAGGATGATAATGAAAGGGCACTGGGAATGATGACAAGTTGGAGGCCGAAAACGGGGGTGAAGAGAAGAGGTGGAAGACAGTTAACTAGGCAAAGTAGAGCGGGATTGGATGATTCGAGGAGCTTGGAGAGATGCTTTTTTGCGGGGGTGCTAAGTGGAACAATATTTTATTTGAAGGAGAATGGCTCCAGTGAAGATGTTCTCAGTTCCGGAAGTGCTGTTCGAAGTTTGCTGTATCATGGACCTAAGGATATACTTATTGTGATGACAGAGGCTTTTATCATGGGACAGTTTAGTGTGGATGAGAATGGGGATTTGAAGGAAATTAGCAAGGTAAAATTAACTAAGTTTGTTTTAAGTTACTTAAAATAGAAACACAGTTAAGTAATTTTAAATATTTAATTGTAGATGAAGTTAAGCGGGGAAGGTGACGTGCGACTTCACTGGATTGGAATTAATACACTTGCTGTGCTATGCAATGAGCCCTATATTCGTTTGTGGGATGTGGATACATCGGAGAACATTGTGATTGAGCCGAAGGATAAGGACTTTGGGGAAGATGAAGTCTTCCTTTCAATTGACTACAGTATCAAAAATGGTAAGCAATTGAGACCTACAATTGGGTCATTATTATAATGTGTTATCAATGTCATCTTATCATGGGCTATATATTTTTTAAATCTCAACAGCCATTCTTTGCTGCTGTACAAGCAAGGGTCGTGTAGTGATGTGGAAGGAAAGTGAAACAGGAAATTTGACCGAGACAAGCTCCTCAAAAACGAGTGAGGATCACTGGGAATGGTACAACAGCACGTCAATCCCGAACAGTTCGAAAATGGCGGTTTGGTGTCAATCTGAAAATGGTCTTATAGCTATAAACGCTATTCAAGAGGTGCTTATCCTGAAGGAACAGGAACTCTGCTTTACTTTCGCTGCTGGAGTGAGCTGCGTTCAAACTACGCCCACGCAATTGGCAATCCACATGTTCAAACAGAAACTTAGCTTTGATATCAAGGTGGACATGCAAATTAAAGGAATGACTACACAGGGACAACATGTAGTCATTTGGAATGGTAACAGAGTGGCGGTTTATGAAATTGGACCAACGATATCTTCAAAGTATAAGCATTTGGGTGGCTTCACAACGAAATCGGAAAGTATTGCCATTCACGAACAGAATTTATACACTTTGGAGGAAAATCAAATTCAAGTAAGGACATTCCAGGGAACTGTCAAGCAAACTTTAAGTTTTTCGGCACAGGAAGGTCCTCCAATTACCATGAAGGTTGGTGGGGACTACATTGTCTGCGGGACAGAAAATGGTTACCTGAAAATATGGCATATTGGAAGGAGAGAAGCCAAGGTTCACATGCAGCCAAAGGACTTGAATAAAATTATTGACAATTTTGGTGAGGTGATTGAAGCGGTTACAAATTCAAGTGGGGAGAAGGTTGCAGTGTATGTGGCGCAAGATAACCTGATTCCGGATTCAAGACTGTTTATAATTGACTTGAATGAGGGAAATGTGACCCAAATTAGTATAACGGATCGTTTTATAACAAAGCTATTTTGGGAGCCGCAGAATTCCTTGTACCTGGCTGTTGAAACAAAACTTGTGCCTTTTGAGTTCCGAATGGGGGTGGATGATAGCTTACCTTCTTCGGAAATTATTGAAGATGGCTCAGAAGCGGGGGGAGGGGCAAGTGGAGCAGCAACGCCAACGCCACAGTCAGCTGCCAAGAAAAATAGAAAGGTTGTGATGCAAATTGCGTCAACTTGTGATCAGGTTGTCATTACATTCTTTTTGGATAGCCAGAAGGGATTCCTGGTACATGAGCAAAGAGAGTTGGATACGGGGGTTGGAAGGGGGAGGGGATCGGGGGATGAGCATTTAGTGGGAATGGAAGTACCGTACCTTTACTTCACCAGGAACTGTGGACAGAGTCGGTTGGCTAAAAAGCCGAGTTTGGCGAGGATCAAGGAAATACAATTAGAGCAAAGTGGAGTAAGTTTATTAGTTAAAGAAATCAATTAATTTTCCCTTTTCCCAATCAAAATTTTAATTGTCAATTTGTTAATTTTCAGAGAGAAGTTCAAAAAACTTTGAAGGATTCCTCACGAGTTAATATTGAGCGAGATCCCATTCTTGACTTTGATGGTATTGAAGACGAGGAACGGGAGGGAAGAGAAGCACTGATAAAATATGTACACAGTATACTAGTCGACGACATTGATGGAGCATTAAATGCCACAAAATCTATTAAAAACAAGAAGGTGTACAACAACATGTTGAGAAACTGCTTAAAAACGAGACGGTTAGATGTAGCTTTCATATGCCTCTCCAAACTGAAGAATGTGAGGGTCTGCCAAATTCTCCGAGAAACTGTGGAGGAGGAACCGGAAGAAGAAGCTCACGTTGCAATGCTAGCAATTCAACTGGGATTAATTGAAGAAGCTGAGGAATTGTACAAGTCATGTGGAAGATATGATCTTTTGTTGGATTTATACATAGTCAGTGAACGATGGGAGGAGGCTGTAAAGCTGTGTGAAGATAATCGAAGGATCCAGTTGAAAAGTACTTATCACGCGTGGGCGAAATGCTTAGAAAAGGAGAAGAAGACAAAAGAGGCTATCAAAATGTATGAGAAGGCGGAAACGCACAAATATGAAGTCCCGAGGATGCTGAGTGATGAGCCTCAACAGTTGGAGCAGTACGTTTTGACAAGGAAAGATAAGGAGTTGTACCAGTGGTGGGCGCAGTATTTGGAAAGCAGTGGGGACACGGAGAGTGCCCTTCAGTATTATGAACTTGCTCAGGATTGGTTATCTTTGGTGAGGTTACTTTGCTTTTGTGGGGATCATGATAAGGCGGTGGTGGTAAGTGAGAAGGTGAGTGATAGAGCAGCGGCTTATCATTTAGCGAGGACTTTGGAGGACAGGGGAGATATTGGGAAGGCTATTGGATTTTATTCAAGAGCGGGGGCGTTTGGGCATGCGATAAGGATTTGTAAGGATAATGGGTTGGTGGACGAGTTGTGGGGGATGGGAATGAGGGCGGAACCGGCTGATCAGGCAGAGGCTGCTAAATATTTTGAGACGATGGAGCCCCCAAATTATGGGAGAGCTATACAGTTATATCATAAGGCGGGGTATGGGAGTAAAGCGTTGGATTTGGCTTTCGCGACACAGGAGTTTGGGGCACTTCAAATGGTTGTAAGGGATATCATTAGTAAGCCGAGTCATAATACGGATCCTTTGCTGTTGCAAAGGTGTGCAGAGTTTTTTGTGGATAACAATGAGATAGAGAAGGCGATTGATATGCTGGTTGCCGCACAAAAGTATCCGGAGGCGATGGATTTGTGTGTGAAGAAAAAGTTTACTATTACGGAGGATATTGCGGAGAGGTTGACAGCACCAAAAGGGGCGGGACTTGAGGAGGGCACGAGGAAAATGCTACTTGAAAAAATGGGAGAAAGCTTGACTTATCAAGGGAGTTATCAATTGGCTGCTAAAAAGTATACGCAAGCGGGGAATAAAATACAGGCGATGAAAAGTCTGCTGAAAAGTGGGGATACAGAGAAAATCAAGTTTTATGCGGATATTTGCAGACATCGAGAAAGTAAGGGAAACAATTAATTAGATTATTTGTAGTTTAAGTTTTCAGGGTTAATATTAAATTAAACGTTTTTGATAGTTTACGTGCTTGCTGCAAACTACATGCAGACACTTGACTTGAGACGCAGTCCTCATATTATTCCAACAATTGTTCAATATTATAACAAGGCACAGGCTTATGATAGTCTGGCGGCGTTTTACGAGACCCTTGCCCAATCGGAAATTGAAGACAATCGTGATTACAAGAACGCCCTTCATGAGTACAGGAAAGTCGAGCAGGCTTTAAAACAGCTTGTTGGGGGAAATGGGAGTCAGTATGAGGAAAAGTTGAGAGCGATTCAAACGAGGATTTTCAATATTCATAAATTCATTTCGGTGAAGGATAACTTTGTGGGGAATCCGGAAGGGAGTATGCAGGAGTTGAAGAGGATGAAGGAGGATGGGAAACTGGATGGGATAAGATTGGGGGATATGTATGCTGTGATTATTGAGTATCTTGTAGGACAGGGGCAGTTGAGACAGGCGATCGCCATTTTGGATGAAATGAAAGCGTACATTCCCAATGCCAATTATGGGCGGTATTTGAGTGCTGAAACAGTTAAGGTAAGACTAATGATTATTTGAAATTATTATTTTTTATACAGTTATGGTTTTTATTAAGTTGCCATAATTAATCAAATCTATAGAGCATTGAAAAAGTTTCCGACTTCCGATCCTCCAAAAATCCGTCCAACGACTTGACTTCCTTTAACAGCTCTACAAAGAATAATGCTTTGCCTGCAGCAAAAGGAGTTATCAATCCTGGAGATGATATCATTCAGCTTATCAAGGATGGAGATGGTGGAGGTGATGGGGAGGAGGAGGATGGGGGAGAAGAGGAAGAAGATGTGGAGGGGGAGGAGGATGAGGGAGAAGAAGTGGAGGAGGTGGAAGAAGAGGAAGAGATTGAGGATGAAGACGAAGATGGGGAGGAGGAAGAAGAAGATGAAGAGGATGGGAGTCACCATCATAATAATTCATATCAATTTCAGTACCAACAAGGTGCTGGAGGCGGCGGTGGAGGGGTGGTTGGGAGAGGTCGTGGGAGTAATAACATGAATTTAAATGCAGAAAGTAGCAGATATTTTTCAAATAATAGCAATAGTGGTGGAGGTGGTGGG